>VZRJ01000974.1:52078-63690 GCA_013397565.1 Ptilonorhynchus violaceus
CGGCGGTCTCGTGGCTCCGCACACGCCGCCGGGGTGAGGGCCCGCGCAGCACGGCCAGGCCACAGCACCGCCCTCATGGCCCTGCCGCCCCATAGCACCCACATCACCGGTTCTGTTTCTTGTGCCTCTGCGTCATTCACGAGTTAATTCATTTAGAATTAAGTAATTTTTTACCGACTTCAACATTTGCTGGTGCTGTTGCAAAATGTGGAATATGTAAAAATAAGAATTTCTTAAGGATGTTCTCTGATGCTTAATCTGTGTATGCTTTTGGGCCTAATCAACGAGAATGGAGATTAAATCCAAGGAACAAATAGCAGTTCACAAGCTTTAACTGATGTCCAGGTGTTAGATAAACAAATTATTGTTGGTAGAATTGCCTTGTTAAGGTTTAGGGCTGGACATGCTTCACGATTTCAGACCTTGGGGAAGGTTAACAAGGCTTGGGGGGAAGGATGTACCACTGGTGGTGGACAGGAGGAGTGCAGAATTGATGGGCCTGGAAAAGATCTGGCAGAACTGCTAAGATAAGGAAAAAACTTAGAAACCCAGCTCGTCAACTCTGCTCAATCAGCACCAACTGGGTAAAGAGTAATTCTAGTGGGGGAGATCACAACCACCAACTCATGGACCCCTGGCTCAAGAAACCACCAACCCAAAACAAGAGAAAGACTGAGCATGGCACTAATTGGCGTGAGAAGCAAGAGAATCATTAACCAGTAGAAGATAGAACACTAATTAATAAGAGAACTATGTAACTGGTAGCCAATGAACACTAATGGCTTATTAAGAAATACTTGAAACTATGTGTGAGATACAGATTATCGAGTTTTTTTTATTGTGAACAATGTCGGACATTCCCAACACCCACAAATTGATAAGGACAATGTGTTCCAGTCTCTTTAATAATTAAATAATCTAGCTGCTAATTAAAACTTGGTCTTAAAGGCAATCTCCACTTCCCAGTTTATCTGATTTGCACAATTGAAGGCTGGTGCTAAGCAGCAGCTGCATTTCAGTGGTGACTGAAGTGATCCTTATGTAAACACTGTCCTTCAGCTGGCCTGAAATGCTAAGTACAGAATATTGGGATTCATTTAGGAAACCCTGTCATGCCTCTCTTAGAAATCATGGCATTCCAAGGACAGAGAGATAATTAATATGATAATTTAATAATGCTTTTCACTTATACAATAATCCTCATCCTCAAATCTAAATTAAAATAATCCTTATCCTGAAGTCTACAATAGTTGTAGTTGATGAGTCATTTTGTGAAATTGCTCAAAGATTTTGGGGTTTTTTAATGGCAAAAGATGTGAGCCTGATGTGAAATTTTAAATTAATTTTAAAAATAATTTTATCCTTAGCTACAAATGAAAAGAATGAATATTTAAATCTTTTTAAATGGGCACAAAAGACAGTAACAATAAAAAATTTAATAGGAATTTTTCTTTTTGAGAGTTAGAAATTCTGTTATAGTTTCAGTATAGGGCTGCACATATCAGGGTTCCCCCAGAGAGCGGGTCTTGTGCACAAATGGCCACTGTGAACACACAGGTGTTCACCCACACATGTGGGTCACAGCACAGATGTGCTGTATGTGTGTGCACCAGCTGAAAATGCACAGATTTCTGAATGGGATTTTCTAGGAAGACAGAAAATACAGAAATAAATTTACTAAATAATAAATATAATAAAGAATGAAAATTCATTAATTTGAAGAAAATGCTGAGAAATTCAAGTATGAGGAAGACCTCACAGGATGAGTTTAGTTTAAGAATTAAGATATTAAGGAAAATAAACTTGCTTTTTCTTTTTGCCCTCTGGTTTCTGAGGCATTACAAAAGCTGCTTTCATGTTTTCAGGCTGAAGTTTAGAAAGTGTGTGTGTTTTTGTGTTGATTAAACCTCTATTTTCATGTAATCCCAGTGCCAAATGCTCAGCCACTCAGGATAACCTCAAATACCACCAGAACTCCAGTGGCGTCACAAGACTTGACAAAACTACTGTAACTTCTTGGGGCTACATTGTAAATTTCCAGAGTATTGTATAGAATGAACTTGTTCAAGCATTCTAATGGGAACAGACATCTTTATGTCACCGCCTGGTTCTCCTAAGTAAATTAGGGAGTGATGGAAATATCTGAACTTTCAACATGCAACAGAAAATGCTTTCAGACCACTACACAAAGTATTTTGTTAGAAATAGATCCTGTCTCTAGAATAGGTCATAAACCAACCACGTGCTGTTGAAATCTCTACCTGCTGCAGGTTTGCTGAGGCTGATGCTATGATGGGCAGATGAGGGGTGACAGTGAGAGCCACCATTTAAAACCAGGTCGACCTTGGTGTGGTCTGAGACATCCGAGCCCGTTCTCTGTAGGGTGTTGGAACCAGAGCAGGACATTCTTCAGCTTGTTCAGATCTGGCTTACTCTTGACTCTTTGTCGTTGTCATTGTTGTTGTTGTTGTTGTTTGAGCTTTGGGGAGATCTAATTGTGGCCTTCGAGTACCAAAAGGGACGAACAGAAAGATGGAGAGAAACTATTTGCAAGGGCCTGGAGTGACAGGAAAAGGGGGAAGGGCTTTCCACTGCCAGAGGGCAGGGTTAGATGGGATATTTGGAAGGAATTGTTCCCTGCGATGGTGGTGAGGCCCTGGCACAGGTTGCCCAGAAAAGCTGTGGCTGCCCCATCCCTGGAAGTGTCCAAGGCCAGGTTGGATGGGATTTGGAGCTACCTAGGATAGTGGAAGGTGTCCCTGCCCGTGGCAGGGTGTGAAATGAGATGGGCTTTAAGGTCCTTTCCAACCCAAAACCTTCCATGATTGCGTGATTCTTAATGAACTGTCTGTGTATAAATGTGGCTGAAAAAGACACTGCAGAATACGTAGATAATGTGGTGATGACTCGTGCAGAACAGACCAAGATAAACGCCTGGATAAGGCAGGGAAAAGATAAGATTGTTCCACAGTATTGTTTTTGAATTGCTTTTTAATTCACCCCTGGAGTGCCCCTATTCCAATCTGCTGCACAATCCTGCGTGAGACTATTCCTCTTTAAACCAGTGACATTTAGAAAGGAGCCACTAAAACCCCCTCCACATGCAGGCTGCAGTTCAGTGAACTGGATGAATGATCTTTGCACATCCCCACGGGCATGCACAGCTGAATATAGATCACCCAGAAAACCTGCCAGCCGCACGGAGTGGGGCTGGGCGCTCCTGAAAACCTGCCAGCCATACCAACTGGGGCTGGACACTCCTGCCTCTGTTCCAGTGTGGGATCTCTGCAGAGAATTCCAGCTGCAGGTGGAACAGCCCTGCTCTGTTTCAGGCCAAACACAAATTAATAACAACAAATAATCTTGTTTCCTTTCCAGTGAGCATCCATACAGGAGAGCTTTGGGAGGTGGGCTGAGGAACTCGGCTGTTGCCGATGTTGTACCCACATAGAATCATGGAATTGTTAAGGTTGGAAAAGACCTCTAAGGTCACCGAGTCCAACCACAGCACCACCACCATGTTCATCACTAAAGCATGTGGTGCTTTGGGCACTTCTTTGTCCTTGTTGTTGTGGGGGACTGAGACTGAATTTGGAGATGAGCAGCCTGTGGCGTTTTCTGTCCCAAGAGGGGCAAAACTGTGGAAACCTCTTAATTTTAGGTGCTCCCATACTGCAGACTCTTTGAGGGCAGGGCTGTGATACTGTAAGAAAATACAGGGAATATTTCAGTGGAAAAACAATTGCAGTGGTGTCTCCTCTCGAGCCCTGAGCAGATAGGGGAGAGCCGGGAGCAGCGAGGATGTGGGGTTTTTGTCCCAGGGGTTTGTGTCCCAGCTCAGGGGCTTCTCTGTCTTTGTCCCCCCACGTGCTGGGCTGGGATTTGCGTTTCCCTGGCCCTGGTGATGTCAGGGGCTGCCAGGACAAAGGGGAACAGGAGGCTTGGAAGCAACAAAGATCAAGGAAAGAGAAAAGCCAAGTTTTAAAAAGCGAACGCTTAGTCATAGGGACACAGACGCAGGAGGGCTGGCAGGGGCCTATTTCCATCCTGGAACTCCCCCTCATTCCCAGACTTGCTCTGGCTGTGTTTGCTGTTGAGATAACATCCCCTTCCCCCACCACCCACAGATAACTGAAGGAGCAGCCGTTGAAAAAGGAAAAAAAAAAAAGGCAGTTGCCTTGCTCTGCCTGCAGGAGAAATGTCAGGAAGTGTCTGGTGGTGGGTGGGATGAAAGGAGGAAGCTGAACTCTAAAGAGAATATTCTAGCTCTGCTCGTGCAAACAAATGCCCCTCTGTATTCTGCTTGATAAGAACATCCAGGAGCAGGTCCTCCTGCATGCAGGAGAGTGGAGTAACTTACACACCTCTCTGAGAGATTTATTTGTACATGCTGCATTACCCCCAGCACTCCATGAACTGGAGGGGAAAAGATGGAAACAGCTCGGGAAAAGCAGAAGCATCATCAATAATTAATAGTGCCTTTTTTGTAATAGGAATGATCCAGTATTAATTATGAAGTTAATTTCTGTTTGGATGGTTTGTGCATGTGTATGAAATTTGGACCAGGATTTAAGTTCAGTGCAATCATGCTTTTATTCTAATTACAATAATTATAAATCTATTTTGCATCCCCTTTTTAAATCTCAAAACACAGGCTTTTGTTTCCAAACATGCCAGACAGCAGTTTTTGCGCACCGAATATGGCAGCTCTCAGCTCCCCAAAGTGAATCTGGTTATAAATACAAAAGAAATTGTTTTCATTCATTGTCACTGTGCAAATGTGAAAATAAGCCTAGAACATAGGTCAAGATAAGTACTTTGGATTTCTAAAGTCACAGAGTCAACAGGGAGGAAGGAACTTAATTGCACACATCATGAAATATTTAAACAGACAGTGACCAACATGCAGATGTTGGATCCAGGCATTTATAGCTAATTCTGTGTTACAAACAGCTGATGCTGCTCTGCGTCAGGGACTCTGCATCTTTCTTACTTTGGAGCCTTAAAAATTGTCTGCACCATTTTGAAGCTTAGTTTTTGTACTGGGTGATCTATTGGGAAAAATTCTACAGCAGAAGCACAAAACCCAGAGGGAGGACTAAGTTTCTCATTTAACTGTAGGCATCAGCTCCATGCCCCCTCGAGAGATGGGTGCATCTCATGTGTAGCAGGTTGAAGGTGGAGGTTGGCATAAGAGCAAGCAAAAACCTCCTCTTTGTTGCAGTTAGTTTTCTTACAGGGTCATTAACTATTTCCCAGTTATATTCTCACCTTGCTTGTACTACCAGAATAGATTTATTAGAAAGTTTGTCTAATGGAAATACAATTTATAGTAACATAAGTTTTGTACCAGGTTCATGGCAGATCCTTGTGTTGAGGCACAAGGGAGGAAATGTGAGTTTTCTCTTTGCTTTTGGATCTTTCCTTTTGTTTTTCCATCTGCTCTTGTCTCCCTGCAGAAAATCCAATCTCCCACCCTACATAAACCTGCTGCCTGTGACAGCCCCATGGTCCTTTGGCAGTGGGAGAGTTAGTGCTGGCACCAGACTGTGCCCTCTGAGCCCCCGGAGTGAAATGGGGTGAGATCAGTAAAACCTCCACGAGACATTTCAGACTGCTTGCAGGCTCTGCTAGACATCATGATACCATGATGTTTAGAGATTATTATTTGCCATAATAAGATGACAAAGCTAATTTTCAAAAAGTGAAGTGTTAGGCTTCTGCAAAATCTGAACGTGCTCAAGGTCACACCTTTTGCCTGGCATAGGAGTCAGGTTGTCAGACCTGTAATCCCCTGGGAAGTCCCTTCAAGAGCCTGATGCTACAGCAGGATTAATTTTATCTTTGTCTTCTGAGAGTCACTGAAGAATGACATAAATAACCTCTGGAGTTCTTTGGCCATTTGTGTTTTCTGGAGACCTCCTCTTGAATCTTTATTGTAAATTACTTAGGACTGCCCACTCACAAACTCTGGTTGCTGCTTTTTGACATCACCCTGAACTTCATACTGTGACTACATCACTTTTTGCAAATGCAGAATAAAACTGTTTATTTGAATATTTCCACCATTTTTGTGTTATGAAAAAAAAATTTTTTTTTTTTTTGATTTTCTGTTCCCCCTTTTGTGTGAGTTTATCTTTTGGAAATAGGAGTGGATTAAAAAATATATTTTTTATTTAATTTTAATATATTTTAAAAAATATAAAGAGAAGACATTGCCAGTCTTTAGATCTTTGAGAATGTCGTGGCAGCCTGATGAAATACAGCATTGTGAGTCTACTCCCTTCTGCCCCACTGACATTCCATGCATAGCCAAACATTAACCAGAGCTCAGCTCCGAACTGCTGGGCTTTGGCAGAGCTGATGTATCCATTTCCTGCGCTTGTCCCTCTGTGAGATGGAAGGACGGGATTCTCTGTAACAGTTACATCCCGTTCTTGTTACATATTTATTGTCACAGAATCCCAGGCTGGTTTGGGTTGGAAGGGACCTTAAAACCTATCCAGTTCCACCCCCTGACATGGGCAGGGACACCTTCCACTATCCCAGGTTCCTCCAAATCCCATCTAACCTGGCTTTGGACACTTCCAGGGATGGGGCAGCCACAGCTTCTCTGGGCAACCTGTGCCAGGGCCTCCCCACACTCACAAGGGAGAATTTCTTCCATACCGAGCCTAAATTTCCCCTCTTCGGTGGGAAGCCATTCCCCATTGTCCTGTCACTCCAGTTTCTGATGCAGAGTCCCTCTTCAACTTCCCTGGAGGCTCCTGCAGATCCTGGAAGGTGCTGCGAGGTCTCCACACAACCTTCTCTTCTCCAGGCTGAAAAGCCCCAGCTCTCCCAGCTTATCTCCATAGTGGAGGTGCTCCAGTCCCCTTATCAAATTCATGTGTCTCTTGCGTTGGGGGCACCAGAAGTGGATGCAGTATTCCAGGGTAGCCTCATCAGAAAGATGCAGAAGGGGAGAGTCCCCTGCCTAGACCTGCTGGCCACACTCCTTTGGATGCAGCCCAGGTCATTGTTGGCTTTCTGGGCTGCATCAAAAGGACCGTGGTGAGCAGGTGACAAAATGTGACAGAATTTTAAATTGTCTTAATAGAAGAAATACAAAATTAAATTCTTTATAATAGAAAACAATAGAGAATTAAATTCTCTTAATAGATGACATGGAAGCTGTTAACTGTAGGGCAGTGGGATAAATTCTAGTTATGTCCATCTCGTTTCTCTCCACAGTTCAAGGACATGTCTGGATTGACAGCTTTGTCGCATAACCGTGCTGAGTGTCCCTGCAAGGCAGTGAGTATCCTTAACTCCAATTAACTTCATTGGGAAAGGAGGGCTCCTGGAGCCTCTTGGAAGACAGTCTTGGCATGCTCAACTGTCCAAGGATCACTCTGCCCACTGGCAGAGCAGCTACTGTTGAGAGAGGAGACACAAACAGCCAGGGGAGGGAAAGAGCAGTTTGTCCAGAGCCCAAGACACCATATTGCGTGATCTTGTCGAGTCACAGGACTTCACAATCTTGGAACTCTCTATTTTTAAGCCTATAGGCATATTTGTCATGGTGTAGTGGACAAACCTCTTGGAGAGCAGATTTAATCCATGCTCAAGGAGGGGTGAAAACAGTGCCAGAGGGAGAAGAGTGCCAAGGAAAGTTGCTGTGAGCTGAAGAGCCGTTGCAGCAGCTCTGGGTCACTCCTACCAATCCATGCCTCAGCTTTGGGTTCCAGGTGATGCTGTTGGCATTTTATTTCCTCCTTTATTCTATCAAAAGTGACAGTGTGGTGAGCCCCAGAATAATGAAATGTTCTGCAGGAATCCCTGCTCTTCCAGGCAGATATTTCCCAGTGCACCACAGACCTGTTTTAGCAGAGCCTGAAGCAGGGCAAGGACTCTACCCTGCACCTTCTGGGTGCCTCCGTGCTCTGATTTCCCTTCCCACTCCTTCTTTTGCTTCCTGATTTTTAAAATTCCTGAGCACCTCTAATTCTGGGACATACTGGAATTTGTGCAAACAGCCCTTAAACTGTTTTTCTTCTTGGTCAAAAATGTTCGTGGAATGCCAGGGAGTAAAGACATGGCATCTCCTCACAACATTTCATTGCTTCTTCAGTGGGAAGGGATGTTACCGGGATTCATGTTTGTTTGTACTTGGGACACTTACAGAACCTCATGGGGTAATTATTCCTAATTAGCAGCTTGGACACATGCTGCTCTTTCCTCCTGCAATCTGCAATTAATAATACAGAGATAATTCAGATTTCTCCTTGGCAGTCTTGTGTTTATGTTTACAGGAGGAGGAAACAGTTTAGAAAAAAAATTATCTAAATCAATCACCTGCTGAGCTCCACGCAGGGATTACCTGAGGATTATCCTGTGCTCGTGGCAGCTGAGACATTCGGAACTTTGGGCACCTCTGTGTCAGCCTGATTCCCTCTGTCATATTCCTCTAAAGCTGCTACAGGTCTTTTCCTCATTAGTCACAGACTGCTTCTTACCATGGCTTAATTCAATTTCTAGATCAGTTGTACAGCACGGAAAATCTTCAATAGTAGTAACACTGGTGTTACTTTTCAAATAGATTAATATTTTGTGGGAGAGAAGAGTCTTGAGCTCTTCCTTTTTTTCTTCTCTCAACAGCCCCTATTAAAATAAACTAAAGTATGAGTGCACTGAACATCCCAAGAACCAGATCAATGTGAAGGATGGAGAAATACTTCTACTCTTACCCCAGTTGTCACAGAGAATTTCCAGTCTCAGATATGTTTTTTTACAGTGGAATATACTGGGGAGAACATCCCAAGCTTTCTTCCCCAGAGTTTATTTTTGTATGAAACCAGCAAGCTGACCAGCACGAACACTTACAAAACAGGTGATTGTTAACAGAGGTTATTTTTACTTCAAATCCTGCTCATACATTAGTTTTTCTTTGATTTGAAGACCAGGCTAAACACTCATATTGCAGCTGCAAAACATGAACTCTTACTCTGGCCTCTACTAGATCCAGGGAAATTCGAAGCTACTTTGTGGACTTCAGGTAAGTTCTACAGATTCTTGTTGTATAGATTTTTCATAGAGTCATAGAATGACAGAATGTCCCAAGTTGGGAGGGACACACAAAGATCATCGAGTCCAACTCCTGGCCCTGCACAAACACCCCAACAATCCCACCCTGTGCCTGAGGGTGTTGTTAAAGTTCTCCTGGAGCTCTGGCAGCCTTGGGGCCGTGACCATTCCCTGGGGAGCCTGTTCAGTGCCCAACCACCCTCTGGGGTAAGAATCTTTTCCTAATATCCAACCTAACCCTCCTCTAGCACAACTCCAGCTGTTCCCTCAGGTCCTGTCTCTGGTCACACAGAGCAGAGATCAGAGCTGCCCCTCTCTTTTTCTGTTGTACTGATTTTTGTTGTACAGATTTTTGCAGAATTAGGAGCACAATTATACTCTTCATTTCTTTTGAAGAATGATAAAAATTAATAGCTCCCTAAAATACAATTCACTTACACGTAGGACACAACAAAGGCGAAAACAACCCTTTTCCACTTGATACTATTTGTTTCCTGAAGAGACAGAACCAGATGTGACAGCGAGTTGATGTCAGTTGTTTGTGCGCGATAAGAGCCAGTCCCAAATTTGCTCTTGCAGTGATTTAACCTCTGAGACACCTCGTGGTGGAAACACTCACTGCCGGCAGCGAGGCCGCGGCCAGAATCCATTTTAAAACAACCTGGAGCTTCCAACCTGCAGGGCTGGGAATTGGCTGAAGTCCCACAGCCAGTGCAACACCGATTCAGGGCCAGGATCGATCTACGGCTCCTTTTTATTTAAAAAGTGTAAAGCCACATGGAAATTATTTTGTTGCTCTCCTGCAAGGAAAGGCTGGGAAGAATTGAGTTTGTTCAGCCTGGAAAAAAGAAGGCTTTGGGAAGACATAATTCTTTCCAGTACCCGAAGGAGTCGACAGGAAAGATGGAGAGAGACTATTTACAAGAGCCTGGAGCGACAGGACAAAGGGGAACGGCTTCCCACTGCCAGAGGGCAGGGTTAGATGGGATATTGGGTAGGAATCCTTCCCTGTGAGGGTGGGGAGGCCCTGGCGCAGGTTGCCCAGAGAAGCTGTGGCTGCCCCATCCCTGGAAGTGTCCAAGGCCAGGTTGGACAGGGCTTGGAGGAACCTGGGATAGTGGAAGGTGTCCCTGCTCATGGCAGGGGTGGAACTGGATGATCTTTAAGGTCCCTTCCAACCCAAGCCATTCTGTGATTCCATTATTCCATGAAGAATGCAAGTGGTCTTTGAGTGCCCCAGGGCATCACAAATATTTAAGAGATTGATGACGTTATATCACAGCATTGCCACAGTTCCAGGTCTGTGCAATTAACACGAGACTTTCCCTTGGGTTTCACAGAGGGTTTGTTTTTGTGTTTTTCAGACCTGAAACTGAATGTGAAACATCCCTGGGAGCCCGACAGGGGGGATGGACTGAAACCCCGGTGAAGGGAAGGTATAAAAACGTCACGTTGGTGTTACATTGTGTCTCCAGCGCAGCACTGCTCAAACCACGGACACTGAAGAGATGGAATGTGCTTCTGGCCTGTTTTCTGTAGTAGAACATGGAATATCGGGGCTGTAACCACTACAGACTTGTACAGCTGCTTTATTTTTCACCTCAGAGCAAAGTGTACGTTTTGGGGAATTGGCATCAATTTTTGTCAGCACCAAGCCGTGTCCTGCATTCCCAGGGCGTCTGGAAGCTGTGGATCGCTGTTCACAGCTCAGGGTTTATTTTTGGTGCTTCCCTGCCCGACTTTTCACACAAAACAAAGTCAACGTGACTCCCCCATGTTGGCTCTGGGGTTCCACTACCACACTTGAATGCATAAATCTGACATTTTTAATCTCAGATTGGGTTTCAGAGCAGAAGCGGAGACTCCAGCCGCGCTGGAACAGCGAACTGTAATTGAGAATACGTTTATTTGACATTTTTCCAGCCGCAGCCGGGATTGACGGTGCCCTGAGGCGCCGCGGGGCCGGCCCCGGTCCGCGCCTCCCGCCTGAGTGACAGCCGAACCAGCCAATCACAACCCGCGCTCCCGCCGTGACTTCGCCTCCTGCCGCTCAAACTGCCCAATCAGCACTCGGGGCATTAACGGACTGTCCCGTGCCAACGTCGACGGTCAAACGCGCCAATGGGCAGAGGGCAGGCTCATTACCAATGAGATCAAAGAGTTCGCGGCATCTCGACAAGCTATTGGTGGCTCGGGGTGTCAGTCACCGGCGCCGAGGCCGATGGCTGGCTGGAAGGGAGGAGGGGGTTTCCGGGGGCGGGGACACTATATTAACGGCGGACAAAGGCGGCGGCGAGGCCGTCCAGCTCGCCGCCATTTTACGCAGCGGGCGCTGAGGAGCAGCAGCCGCCGCGGCCGGAGTTCTCTCCCTCTCCGCCTCTTCCCTCCGCTCCACCATGTCGCGGGATCGCTTCCGTAGCCGTGGCGGCGGTGGCGGCGGCTTTCACCGGCGCGGCGGCGGTGGCGGCCGCGGCGGCCCCAACCACGATTTCCGCTCGCCGCCGCCCGGCATGGGCATGGGACAGAACCGCGGGCCGATGGCGGGC
>VZRJ01000974.1:64011-80313 GCA_013397565.1 Ptilonorhynchus violaceus
GGCTCCGCGCGCCCCGCGCCGCCATCTTGAGGGGAGGAGCAGGGGGGAGGTGGCGGCGGCGCCTCTGCGGGATCCAAGCGGTCCCTTGTGCCCGGGCGGTCCCGGGGCTGCGGTTTGGGTTCCCTCGAGGTGCCCCTCGCGGTGGCACGAGACGTATGATTTGGGTCCCGTCGTGGTGCCCCTGGTGGTCCCGGGGCTGCGGTTTGGGTTTCTTCGCGGTGCCACGGGACTGCGGTTTGGGTCCCTTCGCGGTGCCCCTGACGTTCCTGGGACTGCGGCTTGGGTCCCCCGGGGGCCCTTAGGGCTCTCCGCAGCTCGATGTGCAGCACGCAGTGATGGCTCGAACTGGTCTGATTCTTTGTAGGGGTTTAAAGCGAACCTCTCTCTCCTGAGGCGGCCCGGGGAGAAGACGTACACACAGCGCTGCCGGTTGTTTGTTGGGAATTTGCCTGCTGATATCACAGACGAAGACTTTAAAAGACTGTTTGCCAAATATGGGGAGCCGGGAGAGGTTTTTATCAACAAGGGAAAAGGCTTTGGATTCATTAAATTGGTAGGCGTTCATGCTGTGTGTCCATCCGTTTCATTCTCACGATGTAGTGATGTACAACTTAGTTCTAAAACTGGGTTTTAAACTTCCCTTAGGAATCTAGAGCTCTTGCAGAAATCGCAAAGGCAGAGTTGGACGATACCCCCATGAGGGGCCGGCAGCTCCGCGTTCGCTTTGCCACACACGCCGCTGCCCTGTCGGTGCGGAACCTCTCACCCTACGTGTCTAACGAGTTGCTGGAGGAAGCTTTTTCCCAGTTCGGTCCGGTGGAAAGAGCTGTTGTGATTGTAGATGATCGAGGTAGATCAACAGGAAAAGGCATTGTTGAGTTTGCATCAAAGCCAGCTGCAAGGAAAGCGTTTGAACGGTGTACTGAGGGGGTGTTTTTGTTGACAACGTAAGTACTTCGCCAGGTTGTTTCAGTTCTAAGCTGAATAAAGATTGTAGTATTCTAGTTTTTTAGAATAAAGACTCTTAGAGGAGTAAAATGAGTATTTTCTGTTCAGTACTCCCAGGCCAGTTATTGTGGAACCGTTGGAACAACTGGATGATGAAGATGGTCTTCCAGAAAAGCTTGCTCAGAAGAATCCGATGTATCAAAAGTAGGCACTGTCTTTTTGGTATAAAGAGGGTATCAGTGATGTTTTAGGGAGTATTGTCCCAGGCACTGAGGAAGATGGAAAATTTTTCAGAAGGGGGCTTTGGATTTTCAGTTGTATTTCCAGTTCTTGGGATTTTTTTTGTTCGTTGTTTTATTTAAAGTAACATAATCATTTGTTTAGTATATTCACCAAGTGTTACACAAGCAGTTTTCTACATTGTATTATAAAGAAATAGCAGGCCAACAGATGGTTTTGGTATATGTAGAAACTTTTGAAAAAGACTTCGACTGCTTCATGCTATTGTTGAGGGCTGTCATCTCCCTTAAGGCACATCTTGTGTTGATGATCCCATGGAGAACTTGATTTACATTCATGGTTTGAAGTCAAATAAAGTAAAATTTTAACTCACTGCATGATTAGTAAAAACTTGTTGCTTGTGGATTTGCCTTATGATATCACAGGCGTCTAAAGAAGCGTTGAAGAGTTGAGAGAAATCTTTTGTGAAGTAGCAGTTTCGGGTTAGAGTCTGTATATTAAACCTGTTTGTTGTTGGAATTTTATTTTTTCCCAGATCACAAAAGGAAGTGTAGGGAGGGAGATCCAGTCAGTCTTGTCTGGCTGAGAAAGTGTTCAAAATTCCTTGCTTTGATCAGAAATTGTAAGTGGTTTAGAGGCAGCTTCGAGAAGAATGTGGATTAATACAGTGTTCTGAAATGTTGAAATACTTTATATTGCTAATGTATGGAAAGCTTTTGAACTTGGTAGTTTTGTTCCATTAATGACTGAGTTTTAAACCCCAGTTTCTTTATGTAACAAAACAAACTGTTGGCCCTGAGGCAGAACTATTTAAGTCAAAGTGAAGGCTGTTACTTGCCTTTGACACAGAATGCTTTGGCACTGGAAAAGTCCATCTCAGTTGTGCCTGCTGAGGCAAAGCAGGCACAACCTGTCTTGTCTGAGGATTTTGCACCTGGAATTGTCAGCAGTGAAGTATCTAAAGACAGTTAAGAACAAGCTAAACAAACAGTAGCGCTCTAAAGATTTGTTTGGATGTGATAAAGCAGGAATCCCAAATTTGCTATGAAAATTATTTGTATCAAAAGCTGTTGCCTAAGTGTGTACGATGCAGCACTTCGTATCACAGCCAGTTCTCTGTCCCACAGTTGTCGGGTATTCTCAGAGCTCCTGTGATGTTTCCTGATAATTCAGTTACTTTGCTCGTGATCTTGTATTGACCTTGAGTTTCCAGGTTTGCCCACTATGAGCATCTTCCTTTCTGCAGGGAAAGGGAGACTCCTCCCCGTTTTGCTCAGCCTGGCAGTTTTGAATTTGAATATTCCCAGAGATGGAAATCTTTAGATGAAATGGAAAAGCAGCAGAGAGAGCAAGTGGCAAAAAATATGAAAGATGCCAAGGACAAACTTGAAAGTGAGATGGAAGATGCTTATCATGAGCATCAGGCAAATCTCCTGCGTCAAGGTAATTGGTTCTGAATTCTTACTATCTTTTTGCTTTAAATGCTGGTTTAAGTATATGGTTGTTTAATGGTTTAGTGAGTAAATTTATGCTTCTTACTATGAACTTGGGAATTTCAATTTAAAAAAGAGGAACTGGTAGTTTTTTGATCTTTATTTCAATGGGGTGTTGTTAGGAACAGTGATACTGGAAGGTACCTGTCTGACATAGTGCAGCTGAGGTGGATCTAATTCAAATCTGATTAAAATGCGACATTTTGTGAAAAAGCTGCTCACCGGCTTCATTCCTGCAGACCTCATGAGGCGCCAGGAGGAACTGAGACGTATGGAAGAACTCCATAATCAGGAAATGCAGAAGCGCAAGGAAATTCAGCTGAGGTTGGTTTGGCTTTCATGGGATTTTATTCAAAGTTACATTTATGTGTTTTTTTCCCAATTACTTATATATAAAAGTTTTTATTTTTCAAGAAACGCCATTGCTGCTTCAGTTTGTGTATGCGAAATTGAGCTGCTGTGTAAGTTTCTTCTTAAATATTTGAGCATCATAGTGTATGGGGTTTTTTTGCTTTAGTGTAATCATTCAGTGCCTTTATACTTGCTGATGCAAGTGATGTTGGTGTGTGTGTTAAATGTGTTCCACTCCCGGGGTTTAATGGTCTGCTTTGGGGTGACCAGGCAGGAGGAGGAGCGTCGCCGGCGGGAAGAGGAGATGATGATCCGTCAGCGGGAGATGGAGGAACAAATGAGAAGACAGAGGGAAGAGAATTATAGTAGAATGGGTTACATGGATCCAGTAAGTGAAATCGTGGCAGGTTTGGGGTGCATTACCATGTTCAGGAATGGTGTGGATGTATTTTTGAGGTTGCTGTATTTTGCTTCCTTTGGGTTGGTTACTGCACTGTGTTTGTGTAGGGGCAGTGGCAGTAGTTGGCTGTATATGTGCTTTATCTCCTGAAAAGTCTGGATTTTGGTGGTTGATCATCAAAGTTAAAAGTTGTTTCTTCTATGCAGAGGGAGCGAGATATGAGAATGGGTGGTGCTGCCACAATGAACATGGGAGGTAAAGAATCTTTAAGTAATTACTTCATATGGTTAACTTACGAATTGTCAGAATATGATTATATCTTTCTTCTTCTTAGATCCTTATGCTTCAGCAGCCCAGAAATTCCCACCTCTGGGAGGTGGTGGCGGCATAGGTTATGAAGCTAATCCAGGAGTTGGCCAAGCAGCCATGAGTGGTTCTATGATGGGAAGTGACATGGTAACGTATCCTGTGGTGGCTTTAGCTTAGCACAGGGGAATTGTTGTGGTTGGGAATGAGTTCTCTCCAGTGTTCGGATGGTTGTGGAAATGTCACTGTTAACTGCTGACTCTCTTGTCAGGTGTTTAACACAGGACAGCGTGGCAGTGTGTAGCCCTAGAGTAGTTGATAACCTTTATGGTAGCTTACACACGCCGAAATTGTTTGTAAGTGAATTCAAATGTGCTCTTAAGCATATTTGCAATTAACTGACTTCATTGGACTTTGGAAATTCTGCGTCACTGTTAGGCTTGGAAGGATTTTTTATGAATTCTAGAGAATCTGACAAATTTCATCAAAATAAATAATGTGGTAGCTTTTCAGTAATTTGATGTTCTGTATTGATGGACGAGAGATATTTTTTTCTTCTCCTTCCCAATGTGTAATACTTTTGTTTTGGCCCTTCCAAGCCTAGGTAGGCTGGATGCATGTTGGTCTGGGTATGCTGTTCAGTCCAAAATCTGCGCTCAGGTCTGTTTCAGCAGCAGATTAACTTAAGTAATCAATGGTAAACAGCATATCCCTTAGTCTGTGCTGATGTTGCTGTAGAAGAGCAGAAATGCTGGTTTTTAGCTTCAGACATGTTCCAGCTATCCTGGACCGTAGCCATTTGTGGTTCCTGTTTCCCAAAGGAATATAGCCCGGTCTGTTTTCCCGTGTTGGGCATGACACAAAGGTAGAGCCTGTTAAAACTACAGCATATCTCCTGTTCCGAGGTATGTTTCCAAACTGTACTATTTTTGGCACACTACATGTGTGACTGGGCTTGGAGCCTGCTTGGTGTTCCTACACTGAAGCACCACGGATGTAGATTAACAAAATGCTTAATGGGCAGGATGGGAATCTGTTGGCTTAGGTGGCGATACCAGTGTGCTTTCACCCTCCTGAAAGGGTGTACACTTGGAGCACAAGCTGAACTAAATGAGTTTTGGGTGGGTTTAGGCCTCTGGCTTAATGTGCTGAGCTACCATAGTAGCTTGTCAGATATCTTCTGTTTTATCTTTTTGGGGAACCATATCTTTGGAATGGTAACTTCACAGAGCATCAGTGATTCAGTAGACAGTGCTGTTGGCCTTAAGGTATCTCAATAACCTACTGATATCTAAGCAGTTCCTGAGCTTCCTGTGAGCAGTTAGGCAGTGTGTGGTGGACACTATGTACATTTTTCTTCCGAAAACCATGATATAGGTGCATGTTGAACTTGTGTAATACCTGAAATGTGATCTGGTCAAAAGGTGTGACAGTGAGGTGGATTAACTGCCTGGAGTTTCTTAGGCTGGGGATCTCTGTCACACAATGCTGTCACAGTTCCTGGGCTGATACCTTTAAACAGAATTTGAGATGAACTGAAGCTGCCATGAGTTAGGCAGAAATAACGTAAATAATACTTGTGAAACTCCTTTCTTGGAGGGATTGATGCTGACTTTCAAAAGTCAGGAGCTCCGAAGTGTGCATTTTCAGTTGCAGATACTTTTTGTAACAAACCACCTACCATTGTTCTGTGACTCGGTAGTGGGAACCTTGGTTGGAATGAAAATTCAAAGCTCTCTTTGACCTCATAATGTGTAAGTTGTGTAGGTTGAATGCTGATCACACCTACTAATACAGTAATTGAATAAAGTACATGCAACGAGAGGTACTAGTAAAAATACCTGAAGTCTCTGCTTTATTGCAGAGTAACTTAGCTGTTACACCTTGGTGTAAAACCTTTCAATGCTGTGAAGTTGTGAGTTTTCCAAGAGCTTGTGGTGAAGGTGGGGTGGGAAGGGAGATACTGCCTGGATGCACACAACCCTCTGTGCATAGCTCTAACTGGAAACACTGAGTGCTTGGAACACGTTTTGCATCTGATGCAGCAGCAGCAGCTCCGGAGTACGTGGGGTTTGAACAAGTGCCAGTCTTTGCTCGAGCAGTTGCGTTGGTTAGGTACAGCACTGGTCAGTAGCTTTTTTCACATTTTTTTTTTTTTCCCTTGCAATGCAGTAGTGCTCACAATGAGTTTTGGTACTGCCAAAGGCCTCTGCAGTTTAGTCAGCAGACCGTAGTCTTAACCCCATCTTGAAAAGCACATGGTCTCTAGACAGCACATGCCAGTCCTGGTGAGTAGGCATTCTGTTACATTTGATGAATGTCAGCTCCTGCTTCAGCCAACCGGAGCTGCATTCTCTCATTAGGCTTATTTGGAAATGACAGTGATGTAATCTGAGCTTTTACTGCACTAAAGGTGAGAAGTTTGCAAGCTATTTGCATTAACTTGGTTGAAATTTTGCTGAAGCTCATTTGGAAAAGTTGTTAATTCACATCTGCACTAATGCTTACATTTCTAGCACTGCAGGGAGGATCTGTTCTTTGTAACAGATGTATGAGAATGCATCAAGTGGGAACATACCTCAAGGCATGTATTACAATAAACTAATTTTTAAATTACCCTTTTTTCCTTTCTATGTTCCCGGTACCTGTGGATCGGCTCAATGGTGATTGTTTCGACGAACCTTGACTACGGAACCTTCTAAAAATATATACTTAACACACATGGACATCAACTACTTATAATGAACTGTTAATTCTGTTCCAATAGCGTCCTGAACGCTTTGGGCAGGGAGGTGCGGGGCCCGTGGGTGGCCAGGGTCCTAGAGGAATGGGGCCTGGAACACCAGCAGGATATGGTAGAGGGAGAGAAGAATATGAAGCCCCAAACAAAAAGCCCCGATTTTAGATGTGACCTGTAGTTTCATTCCAGTTTGTTTTTGTCTGTCTTGTTTAGACACCAACTCTTAATTCTTGCATTTTAGTAAGAAAGCTACGTTTTTATGGATGTTAGAAACTTACTGACCTAATATTTGTAAGTGGTCTGTTTGGGCGAGTACAATTTAATTATGTAATGCAGTGTTTCAAAATCAAATTTAGCTGTTTTTTTGATGTATAACGTCCCTAACTTGATGGCAGTGTACCTTGTGCCACTGAATTCCCAAAGTGTACCAACCTTTTTTTTACTGTGCTTCAAATAAATAGAAAACTAAATGTAGTAACTCTTCTTGCCAGTCGTGGTTAAACAAACGAGGCCGAATACCACACCTGCCACAGTAACCTGAGAGCCTCGAGCTGAGGTCGGACTAGACCAGGGTGTGGAACTGCAGTGAAGAGTGAGATCTCTTCCCACAGTGCCTCTCTAGCCAAAGATTGGGTTAAATTGTAGCCGAACTTTGCAGTAGGTGCAGATTTTTTGAGCAGTGATTGTGCTGCAATAAGGAAGCAAATGAAAATCTTACGAGTGCTGTAAGATACATTATTTAAAGCTTTACTGCAAGCAGTGCAGTAATGAATTCCATATTTTAGCTATGGGTGGTGGGATGGTAGCACTTACCACCCTGGCAGTTACTGCTTGGAATCTTTCAAAGACTTTAAGCAGAAGACTAGCAATGGTTATTTTAAAACAAATTCATAGAATGCCTTGTATTGGCTGACTTCCTAACTAAAGGATTGTTAATGTGATATTTATATGCTCTTAAGCTGTCTTGAGATTACAGGATCTGGCCTTGCTCCATATTGTACACCTGCCTGAAATTGCTTGGCAAAAAGACCAGAAGTGTTACTCGAGTGATTAAGGTTAACTTGCTTATGTCCTCATGCTAACAGTGGACTAATTTGCCTAGTTCAGAATACAATCATTTGTATTACGGGGACTGCAGGAACTACTCTTAAATCGTGTAGCTGGTGGGCAAATCCTAAAATCCTGTGTGTAAAATACAGCAATCAGCTTGCTTGCATGATGGTTATCGCTCTTTTATTATTGATGTTTGGAGATAATGCTTCAAAAGTAGTATCTGAATCTGGAGTTTTAAGAGTTAATACTACACAGTGCAAATAAACTCCCTTTAAGGTTCTTTTTGTAGAAGATCTGATGAATTCGTTAGTTCGCTGTTCATTTTATTAAGCCCCAGAAGAATTTCAAAGCATTCTGGACTCATTGGTAAGGTAGTTGCTTTGCTTATTATTACACTGTACCAGGTAAGCTGGGAACGTGACTTCCCAGTGTCAAATACCTCGGTGTTAATGCAGGATACATCAACCTGCTTGGCACAAAGTAGGTAAACTTAGCTTGGCTGTACCTTCACATGATCCCCAACCACCAGAGTTCTGTGCATAGCTTTAATCTTCCCAATATCTTTACATTCCTTGTGCTAAGCATTGGCTAATTCTAAATTTTCTGCTAAATTTTCCCTGTGGTTAAAACTTAAGTGTCAGATTGCAGTATTTTAGGGTACAGATGTCTGATCCCTCTAGAAGTACTGTTACCCCTTAAATGACAATACAGCAAGTTGGGAAATGCTGATACAGGTAACACTGACTTGGAATATGAAGCTCACTAAAGAGCAATTCAGCTTGTTTGGTGAACGCTTTTTGTTTACCCAGAAAAGTTTGGGGCTTCATAACATGCTATGACAATGAATTGCTCTTGAGGAAATTCCAAATTGGCAGTTCCTAAACTGCAGACCAAGTATTTGGAAGTTACTTGTATTGGGTAGTTCACAAATGAGCAGTACCGATGCAATTTGCATTATTGAAGCGGTTTTAAACAATATCTTTTCCTGGAGGGTGTTCATGGGACACCCTCAAAAGGTGAAGGTGTCCGAGGTGGGGAATTCTGAACGTGAACATTAAATTAATTTTTTCAGTTTATTTTTCAGATTACATGTCATTCTTTATTAAAAGAGATGCTGGTGCATATCCTAAAGTATGTTCTTTTGTAGTTCTGTAACTTGGAAGAGTGAAGGATGCTGCTGTCCTTGTACCTTACAGAGCTTGTCTTTGGGTACCCCTGTTTTGTACGTAAGCTACTGTTGCTAGGTATTACAATAGCTGAGTTGCAAAACCATGATTAGTAAATATATTGAAAGATTTGGCAGTTTTCAAAACATCTGAAAGTTTGGTTAAATCTGGCTTTGTTGTAGCTGCAAAAGCAGAATTTCTAAAAAAAGTTCTGCTTTGAGTTGCATGTACTAAACAGGCATATGATTAACTAGCCAACTTCTTTTCAAGACCTTTTAAAGGTGGTGTCTTAAAAGCTGGCAAACATGTCAACTTTAAAATCTGATAAAAGTTACTAAATGTGGGAGGCGAGAAAGTGATGTTCCTTTGTTCTGTTCCTATGAGGTTTTGGACTTTTTTCATAAACTCAGATTTATATAATTGAATCTTTAAAACCATTCAGAAAAGTGCTTTGCTGGTCAGACCTGTTTTTGGATGGTCTGGATCACATAACATTTTTGTACTGGACTTGGAGGACATTGGCTGTTGCAATTTAGCTTGTTTTATCAAAATTGAGCCCGTTTTGACACTTGGAGCTCTAAAAACTGCAGCAAGTAGAAACTGGTATCGTTATACATACGTCTTCACACTTTCTCAGAAATGAATACAGAATAATCTTACCTTCTGGTGTAGATACATTACACTAATCATTTATACAGCTGATGAGAAACTGAAACTGCTTTTGAGATTTTGTGGTATTTTTGTGGTAGACAAATTCTTGGCTTCTTGGCAACCATTTACTGTGGCAGCAAGTTCTTGCTGGAGTTTGAGACTGCAATTTACACTTATAACTAGTGGCCTGCTACATAACTGCACTTAGCCAGCATTTCTGCAGTTCATAACTGTGAGGAACGTAGTACCACAAATGGCAATGGACATTAGGACCCGGATGTAGTATTCCTGCTTGCTCCAAGATTCTCATTGCCGACTGCGTACAGGTAGGTAACAAGCAATATAATATAACTTGGTGACTTTCTATGTAATCTTATACTGTGGGTATTCTGACATCACACTTCTGACTGTGGAATTACAGTGCAGCACTCCATACCTGTATGCTGAGCTTGCATCAAAGCTGTGTGGTTTTCGGTTTTAAGCTTTGGTCTCATTCAGAGACAAGTAACTCGCTGTGGTTCTTAGATGAGGATTTCCAGACCCGATTCCTCTGTGCATACGACTTGGCTTGGGTGGATTTTTCTTAGCTCCGATGTAACGAAGATATTCTTAGATGAGCACTGTGGGGAAGAGGGAATGTGATCTTAAACTCACTTGACCAGTTGACTAGGTGCTCTCAGTGCCTAGAAAAGAACATGTTTAAACTTTCTGTAGTGACAAAGTGGCCCATCTGCAGCTCATCCTTCTGTAGAGTCTTGGCTTGGTGGGAATGTGTTAGCAACCACTGCTCTTGCCTTGTGTGTGCTACATGAGAGTCACCTCAAACTACTGGTACAGGCAGCTCTGACACTGATCTGGAGTATTTTTGAGGACATGAGTGCTTGATTGAGTATCCCCGTGAGTAGTTTCATAGAGCTTATTGGACATTGCAGTTGTCTTTATTTTAACCTTTGATTGACAAGCCTGATACATTCCTCTGCTTTAATTGACAGCGATGAGATTTTGTACCTCTGCCTCGTAGAGTCATCTTTGTAGTGTAATGTACAATTTCATTTTTCATCAATCTTGGGATGTAATTCTAAACTCTTCATTACTAGAACTCCTGACTGTAGTGTTCCAGGATTAACATGCTTACGTTGCCAGACATCCAGACATGCTGATCTCCAGCTCTTTTGCATTAGCTCTTGAACCTGAATTTCAAGGTCCCTCGTTCCAGCAAAATGATCTGGCTCTTGTCTGATACTCAGTTTATTTCACAGGTGGTGTAACGTGTTTTCCCGCTTGTTCTGCAAAGTTCTGCTTTGCATACTCATATCTGGTATTATTGTCACTTCCGGACCCTTCTTTGTTGCCTTCCAGGCAGGACTCTTGCCGGTGAACAGGGATCTGCTGGACAACCTTGCCCTCCGCTGTAGCCACCTTTCCATGTTCCATTGAACCCTTGAAGTAGCACCTGCACGATAAGATAATGACAACAGGTCTTTGGTTACACCCCAGTGAGTGTAGCCAATGCCAGCTGGTCACACAGTGACACCTTGTCACAAAGTCAGTTTGGCTTTTTATGATGGTTTACCTTTACCTGTGAGTGGAATCCATTTTGTGATGGCTCATCCTTACCTGGGACTGGGATCCAGTAGCGAACCTGCTGGTTCACACAGCTAGTGTGCTGTCAGGTAGCAAAACTGAATTAGTGATCTTAAACCAGTGCTCTGATCTGACTTAAGTTTTTCCACTGTGCTCTGGATACTTGACCTGCAGGAATGTCATGGAGGGGTTATTGGCACATCTGCCTCATTCTACGTACTTGAACTAAGCAGGTTTTTGACACTCTTGGAGCGAGCAATTTGTGACTGAACCATGGGGCTCAGAGCAGCTCTGGCTGCAGTAATGAAAGTTGGTGTGGTAGCAAACTTAGTCATGTCTGCTCTTAAATCAGTCTGTAACAAGTGGGTACAAGAAATGACATTCAAGTGCTTGCATTGTGTTTCATCTTGGTTTTATCTATGTGTGAAATACACTTTTTCTCAAAAGCTTACCTGAAGCTCAGAAGTGTGGTGTCAGAATACATCTGCGTACTGCTAGGCCCTCCGAGCAGAGCCTGGTGCTGGCAGGAGAGCACAGCACAGCGTGGATGGGGCTTTATTGTAACATTAAGCATACAAAGTGTTGATTTGCTTGCAGTTCTCCCCATAGCTAAACACTGAGGCCTGTGAGTAGTTTTAGGACTGGAGCAGTAATGGGGTTGCATGTCTCTGTTAATCATTGCCAGCTGCAGTGACATGATCAGGAAGGCCAGTGTTCTGTTCCATTATGTTCAATGAGGCTGAGCATGTTGGGAAGGATGCATCCAAGTATGCTGCTCTGGGGAATCACTTGGCTTCTTCCACTACCAGCAAGTTTGGAATCAGCTAATTAGCTTCAGATTTTTTTCACTCTCCATACTGGCTAGTTGGGGCTGTTAAATAGCTGCTGCCTGGAAAAGGAAAAAAGGGAGGATTGGCCTTCTCCCACCTGTGTCATTGCTGCTAGGTAATGATTGACACGTTAGGACTTGGCTGTGCAATCCCGCAGTGGTCTGTGAACACCCCATCTCTATAAATGTTGCTTCTGAACACCACTACTGAAGAGCTAACTGGGGAGGGCTGGGAGGAGTGTGGCTAGCAGGGAATCTGCAGTTATCAAAGGATGCACAAAGATATAGTATCCCTTATGCATGGTGTTTGTTGCTATGGCAGAGAAAACAAAACGTGCATAACTCCTACTCCTGAGGGCTGTGAGGAAACCCAGGTGGTGGGTTGGAGACTAATCCTGAAGTTGTCCCTGCCTGGTCAGATCATGCTGTGCCCATGGTGGGATCTGCCTCCCAACTGGAGCTGTGCAGAGCCTTGGACCACATCCCCAGCTCTCACCAATGCAGGCTGCCCTCAGCTATAGTAAAGGGGGGTCTTGAGGAGGGAAGAACCTTGTTGAGGATAAAAGCAGTGACAGTGCCAACCTCTAGTGTCTGCCTTTGGCTTCTGAAGCACTTGTAGGACTAGAGAACCCGAGGGCTCCAAGAGTCCAAGGCCACTGCACTCCCTCAGGAAGGGGAAGAGAGGGCATTGCTACAGGAGACAAATAGGGTCATAGAGTTGAAGTAGCTGACAAAATTAATGCCTTCACATAAGGGATAGTATACCTCTGGCTGCAATCAAACCTCACTGTGCTCAGACTGGGGTTACGGTTTGTGTTCAGGGTTTGTTCTCCAGGCAACTGCCTGCATATTCCTTCAGCTCTTGATGAGTGTTTAGGCTAGCCTATTTCTGCCCCTTATTCTTCCACGTAATAGTTTGGAATAATCAATAAGTTCCCCCTCATAACTAATCAGTCCATGTATGTTAAAACCTTGTTTTTAAGTTAGTTTTGAAATGGTCACAATTTGCTGTGTACGACTCTAATAACGTCAGTTGTTATCCTTTAGGTGAAGATGAAAGCTGAGTGACACCGCAGTGCTCATCCATGGGAAGTAAGTATCACTTTTTTTGTTCTGAATGGGTAAAATAATACAGGTTTCTGGACACTTGGTGTTCAGTCACTGAGCACCTTTGAGTTGGGGAATACTGAGAAGTTGGAATGAGTGAATACATTAAATGTGTAGGGTAGAACTTAGTCCCTGCTGTCACACTGTGGGCTGAGCACTCCGACTCCATCTGGGCTTGATATCTTGACAGCAGCGATTAAAAATACCTTTCTAGACGTGGGTTTGTACACAAGATTTCAGAATCACTGCGGGTATAATAACTTGGGAATGTTTTTCCAGTTGAGGAGCTGAGCATGAGCACATCCAGCACGGTGCCCAGTGGTGTGTGGAGGGACCAAGGGGACAGGTGGACAGGTGAGTAGTTGGTGTCCTTACACTGCTCTGAGGGCTTGGTAGTCCCTTGCTCTGTGGTGGGTTATGTAGTTCCTGCCTGAAATGTGTGATTTAATCTTAATTTTATATAAAGTTTCTGAATCTTGCTTTTGTAGAGCCAAAATGTAACCATTGTCTGAGGCTTTTCAGCCCTTCAGCAGCACATAAATTTTGTCCTTTGTGTGCTGCAGGTGGTCAATGAAATGACCATTCCTGCACTCAGGCTGCAGTGAATGGGGTGAGTGATTGTCAGCATGGAAAAAGGAGAATAGAGCAGCTGCTTCTCAGATGTTAATTCAACTAAACCTTGTTAAAAAGCTATTTTGAGGAAATATTTTAACATTGAACTTGAAAAATAACCTGGTATATGAATCAGCATGCACAGGAGCACACCAGATAGCAGTTCAGGGAAATAAACCAACTTGCAGAGCTGGAATTAATGACATTTTCCCTTTAATTTGCCACTAAACTACAAGGGGAAACTTCAGATACTTAAAATCTTGTTTAAGGAGCAACATGCTGAGTACCTTAACTCAGGAATCACAGGTAAGTAACAGTAGACCTGTAAAGTGTGAAGCCAGTGGGATTCAATTGGTGAATTCCTATTGAATTCTGTGTTGTTTGTCACTGCTGCTCTTGGCTCTGGGGTAGGAAAATATGCAAAGCTGTTTCTGATCTTAAAAATATTATGAATTCTGTTCACTTAATCTCAAATCTGATGTGCGTACTTAAAGTCCTAGGGAATATTTGGCAGGCGTGTGGCCTGTGATTCTGAATGGTGATTCCATGTCATGTCATGTAGTTTCTGCTGCTGTTGGCAATCTTTCTAATCGTGTGCTTTGCACTTGCAGAAAAAGAAGTCTGAATGCAATGAAGAGGAACCAGGAAAGTACAACTCTTGAAAATAAAACATTTAAATATTTTTATAAATGACTTGTGTTTTATTTGAGAGAGTATTTAGTAGTAAGCAGTCTGTTAGTGTGGAGTGGTATGGCTGGGTCTGAGGTACATAAATTTCTGGCAGTTCCACTCATTTTTTACTCCCATTTTGAGTGTTATGTAGTTTTGTATTGTAGAATTCCAGATGCTTACCTGTGCCTGGTTGGTTTCTAATAGCTTTCTTGGTGATGACTGTAGTAACTAAGCCTGAGATGCCAAAGTTAAGAGTTCTCTAGAAGCCAGGACAGTGCTGGGTTTAGCTCTTGCAGCACGAATTGCCATGGTTCGTGTTGCTTCACTTGATGCTTTGGCAGCTGTACTGTGCACATACGTGGTTCATGCTGTCATTCATTAAATATAATCCTTTGTTTAAATATCAAGCCGTTTTAATATGTTGAAATACACCAGTGGTAGCTCTGCTGATTGTAGTGGGGTTTCCTCCTGCAGTGACACGAAGAGTCGTGAACATTTGGCCGGGACCTGCTTTGCCAGATTAGAAACATGAAAATAAATTAATTTCACGTGGCGAAGTGGCATGAAATGTGTGAGAGGGGTCTGAGTGCCTGGGAGTACTCGTGGCAGGGAGGGTTGGTGCTGCACTAGGAGTTCCTGCTGTTCTCTCTCTCAGACAATCAGGTGCTGGGTGGGGGCAATCTGAGGTGTTTCACTCTGATTTGAAGACTTTGTGGTATTGTTTGGATCCTGAAAAGGCTTCAGTGAGGTTTGTGGTTCCTTAATAGCCGTGCTGCAGGGGCTGGGATTCAGTTGTCCTTGTCTCCACAGCTACTGCAGCTTGTGCAGCCTTTTTTCAGATTCTGTTATTTTCCAGTAACTTGTCCTCATTTCCACTGTTGCAGCACTGGCTGCTTCCTATGTGAAACTGTTCCAGCATTCCGTGTGCTGAACTTCTCCTCCTTAACTCCCTATTATGAGCAAACCACAGCCTGTGTCGTGTAGGGATGGGGGATGGGTTTTCCCTGGTGCTGGTATTGGCTCGGTTATTGTCCTCTCGTTGTTGAGGCCAATCACGTGGTTCTACCAAATAGTTCATTAAGTAGCTTCTGTAATTAATAAAAAACCAGAGGCTGAGAGCAGATACACTTGAAAAATATCCTGGAAGCGGCGACAGCTGCCCTGCCTGTGCACGGAGCTGCTGTAATCCCTTGTCCAGGGTTTGGTCTTTTAATTCCTTTTCAACCAAGGAGCTTTCCAAGCCATGAAGGCCTGGAGCCTGCCCTGGCCTGTTGCTGTCTGTCATTCCGTGGTGTGCCAGCAGAGCTGAGGAATCATGTGCTGCCAGGAGTAAAAATAGTGTCACTGCCACTGGGCCCTGTCCAACCAGTGCCCGTGGCAGCCCCTGCAAGGTGGTGGCTGAGCTGTGGTCGGTGCTGGTCTAGGCCTGGCTCTGCTCTCTCTCCCCCACATGCCTGGAAAACACTTCAGGCTCTCATGATTTATTGGCATTAAAAAAATATTTCCACTTGAATTACGCAAACGTCAGTGCCTGCGGCTCCCCTGGGCCTGGCTTTCGCCAATCCCGGGCTGCCTTTCCTGGGAGCCTCGGCCTGTGCCAGTGGCTGAGCAGTGCAGGCGGTGACGCAGAGGCCCGGGGAGCGTGGCCAGCTCCGTCACCCCAGAGAGGCCTCCCTGGGGCCGGAACATCCTTGCTGCTGCTGCTTCCTCAACCAGCTCCTGCCTGATCCCTGGAGCTGTGGGCAGCACTGCCTGTGCCCTGCCTGGCCCCAGGAGCCATGGCCAGCACCGCCTGTGCCCTGCCTGCCCTGTGGTTCCCGCAGCCCTTTGCACCCCAGCAGGGTTGCCATGGGTCCCACCCGCTTACCGAGCCCACAAAGCCACAGCTGTGGGATTTGTTTGAGATATCCGCGCCCCCCCCCCCCTTTTTCTTCCAGCTCTGTTTTGGTGGGAGGATGGTGCTGCTGGCGGCGGGGTGTCGCAGTTTGGAGGGTGAAGCTGCAACTCTGAGCACCCCCTGCCCCGGCAGCACCCAAGGGCTGGGGGGGTCTTTGTCCGTGCGGGGCTGGGAATGGGCCGGGCAGGGAGGGGAGCCAGGCTGGTAACGGGGCCGGGGTGAGCCGGGCAGGGAGCGGGGCCGGGCCGGGCTG
>VZRJ01000975.1:0-25017 GCA_013397565.1 Ptilonorhynchus violaceus
CGAGGACTTCGTATCATCCGTTGATAGCTATTCCCCCCCCCTTCCCTCTCTCTCTCTCTTCTTTACTTTGTTTCTTTATATCTCTCCCCTCTATCGCATAATCGTGTTGTTGGCACTCAATAAAAGTGCATTGTTGATTGAAATTGAAATCCCCGTTTGTGTCTTTTGCACTCTGAGATCGGTGATTCGAACCATCACGACCCCCGCTCGTACAAGCGGATCGTGACACTCGCTGACAGATTTAAGATCTTGGAAAGAACTGGTGGGAACATATAGGGGAGATCCTGAGAAGGTGGCTAAAATCTTTTTAACCATTGCCAGGACTCAGGATCCGGACTGGAACGACATACAGGTAGTTTTAGATACACTGTTAACTCCAGGTGAAAGAATTATGGTAACAGCAAAAGTGAGGGAAGAGGCTGAGAGAGGCTGTGCTCAGAACATTCGGCAGGGAATGCTGGATCAGGATTTCCCTCTTGCAGATTCCTGGTGGGATCCAAATAACCAAAGAGAATTACTGAGTCGAAGTCAAAGATTAGTTCTGTTTGGTACAGACCATGCTATTCCAAAAGCTACAAACATGTCAGTTATATCAAGTGGTCCCAGGAAAAGATGAATCCTTTTCTGATTTTCACCGGCAACTCATGAATGTGGCCAGAAAGTACAGTAACCCGGACCCTGAAAGGGAGGGAGATGCATTACAGTTAGCAGTGTTATTCAGGGACAATCAGCTCCAGATATTAGAAAGAAACTTCAGAGGTTGGAGGGGGAAGACTCTAGGAACATAAATAAATTATTGAAAACTGCCTGGAAAGTATATAATAACTGACAGAACATCAAGGAAAGAAGGGATAGGAAACTCTTAGCCGCTTTAATGAGCTCAAAGACCCAGGAGGGAAGGATACTGTGTCAGTTTTGCAGGGCCTGGTTTTTGGTAGTGGGGGGGCCACAGAGGTGGCTTCTGTGAGAAGCTGCTGGAAGCTTCCACTGTGTCCAGCAGAGCCAATCCCTGATGGCTCTGATGATGGACATGCCACTGGCCAAGGCTGGGCCCATTAGAGATGATGGTAATGCCTCGGTGATAATATATTTAAGAAGAAACCAAAGCAAAGTTTGGGGCACAGTTGTAATTATTCCAGCTAGAGAAGAGTAGGAGTGAGAACATGTGAGAGAAAGAACAATGGAGGCACCAAGGTCAGTGCAGAAGGAGGGGGAGGGGGTGCTCCAGGTTCTGGAGCCGAGATGTCCCTGCAGCTCGTGGTGAGGACCATGGTGAGGCAGGTTGTCCCTCTGCAGCCCATGGGGGTCCACGGGGATGCAGAGATCCACCCGCAGCCTGTGGGGGAGGTGCCCACGCCGTAGTGGGTGGATCCCAGCATGCTGTGGTCCAGCAGGAGTCCCATGGAGAGAGAGGCCTTGCTTCCAGGCTGGAGCAGCCTGTCCTTAGAGGACTGCACNTGGTATTTGGCCAGTGTCAAACCATGACAGATATAGAATAAGGGACCAAGGGAACCCAGGGAGGTGTGGCTCTGACGGTCAGCCCCTAGGTAGAAATCAGTGTGTGAGATGGGAACAAGAAGGGCATTGGCAGCAACTGCTTACAAAGAAATGGGCACACCCCTGATCAGGCTGCAAGGCTTTTAACATTAGATGAAGCACGAAGGGAACTGGGACAGTCATCCTCAGCTGACCCCCTCATTACTCTGATGCTGGGGAATGAACAGGTGGATTTTCTGGTGGATACAAGGGCAATTTATTCTGTTTTAAGTACATGCAAAGGGGCTTTTAGCCAAAATACCGTAAACATTGTCCGTGCCATCAGGGAGAGTGAAAATCTGCCATTTTTCCAACTTTTAAAATTCAAGATGGGTAAACAGTGATTAACACATGAATTTCTATATATGCGTGAATGCCCAGTACCTTTGTTAGGAAGAGATAGATTTTAGGTAGATTAAATGCACAAATAATATTTGAAAATGGACACATACAAGTGTGTATTCCTGAAAGGAAAGCTCTGGAGGCCGAGGTTTTTATGTAGTTACAGCAACCAAGCGCAACAGAGGGAATCCCAGAGGAGGTGGAAAAAGCTTCCCATTCTGTTGGTGTGGGCCACCGGAACTCCTGGAAATCAAAAGCAGCAGAACCAGTAAGAATGCAGCTGAAATCTGATACCAGAATGGTAAGGCAGAAAAAATATCCTTGGAAGTTAGAAGCTAGAAAAGGCTTAGGAGAATTAATTGCTAAATTTGCACAACATGGATTACTAGGAGAATGTGAGTCAGAATATAATACTCCTATCCTACCAATAAAGAAGCCACACACTAATGAACACAGGCAAGAGCGAGATCTCAGAGCTATTGATAAAATAGTGCAAGACATACACCCCATGGTAGAAAATCCTTTTAGCCACAATTAAGGAATCTGACAGGTGCTTCACTGGTTTGGATCTTTTCTTCTGCATATGCCTTGAAACTGCAAGTCAACCTGTCTGCCTTTGTATGGGAAATTCCCTCAATGGGCCATAAAACCAAATTAACATGGACTGTTCTTGCTCAAGGGTTCAAAAATAGCCCCACATTGTTTGGGGACCAATTGGCAAAAGAACTGGAGATACCGATAAAGGGGAATGAAGAAATCACTTTGCTACAGTATGTAGATAATATTTTAATTGCTACACAAACTCAAGCTGGATGCATTGAAATTACTACAAGTTTACTAAACTTTTTGGGACAAGCTGGTTACAGCGTATCCAAGAAGAAGGCCCAGATTGCCACAGCGCATGTTCTGTATCTGAGATTCACTATTTCCCAGGGACAGCAAAGCCTCAGCAATGAAAGGAAGGAGGCGATTTGCCAAACTCTAGAGCCAAGGTCTGTATGTGAGCTAAGGACATTTCTAGGAATGATTGGTTGGGTGTTGGCTCTGGATTCCTACTTACAGACTTTTGGTAAGACTCTGAGAAACTCTAAGGAGGTATTAACAGTGGACTCCAGAATGTCAGATGGCTTTCTCTCAGAAAGAGAGCTCTCCAAGAGAGCTCTCCAAGAGAGCTCTAATGTCACCTCTCCATTGGGATTATCTGATATGGCCAAACCCTTTGAACTGTTTGTGCATGAATACTCACGCCTTGCATTGGGTGTGCTGGCTCAGCAGTTGGGGGTGTGGAAAAGGGCCATGGGATATTTTTCCAAACAACTGGACAATGTCAGTAAGGGATGGCCCGTCTGCCTTCGAGCTGTAGTAAAAGCTGTCCCTTTAATAAAACAAGCCCTTAGGCCAGAAAATAACTGTTTATGTTCCACACACAGTCATCTCTGTCCTAAAACAAAAGGGGGATCGCTGGTTATCCCCAAGTTGCATGTTTAAAGATCAAGTTGTCCTGTTGGAACAGGATGATGTGGAACTGAAAATGACTACTCCCTTGAACTCAGCCATGTTCCTGGAATCTACAGCAGAACGCCAAGAAGCCTCAAAACATGACTGTCTTCTAATAATACTGAGCAGGTTTACTCCAGCAGAGAAGATTTAAAGGATACTCCACCAGAAGATCCAGACTGGGAACTGCTCCCCAATGGGAGCAGTTCTGTGCGCAAAGGAAAGCAGAAATCTGGGTGTGCAGTAGTGACCCAAACCGAGGGAATCGAAGCCAACCCTGATACCACCTCTTACCACCTCTGCACAAAAGGCTGAGCTTGTCGCTCTGCAGCAAGCCCTGAAATTATCTGAAGGGAAGGAGGTCAATATTGGGACTGATTCTAAAAATGCATTCAGAGTAGTACACTGTCCATGGAGCTCCCTGGAAAGAAAGAGGGCTCCTCTCAGCACAAGGAACTCCTGTCAAACATGGTGATGTTATCAGACAATTACTAGAAAGTGTTCAGTTCCCAAACAAGTGGCTCTCATGCACTATTAAGCTCATCAGTTTGAAAATACTCCAACTGATGGAAATCAACTGGCAGATAAAACTGCTGAAGAGGTGGCAGAGAAAAGCATCCTAATGATTGCTCCATCAAAATGTATGAACCTTTCAAATGTAACCCCAAAATACCAAGCCCAAGATGAAAAGATGGCTGAAATTTTGAAAGCCCACCTAAATTCTGAAGGATGGTGGGTAACAGCAGAAAGGCAAGTCATAGTACCTCAAGCAGTGATGAGACAAGTAGCAGAAGATAAACGCAGAGAAACACACTGGGGAGCTGAAGCTGTTATAGATGGCCTGAAGCATCAAGGGGAATTGATGTAACAATGACAGGAGTCATCAAAAGTGTAGTTAGCAGGTGTAAAATATACTTGCAAAACAATCCACAGTTCTACAAAAGACCTTCTTTGGGGACTACAATAAAAAGGAAACTGCCCTGGAGATTACTGGCAAATAGATTTTTTTTACTTACCTTGACAAGGTAACCTATTGATTTTAGTTGACACATTGTTTGGATAGCCCAAAGCTTTTCCCTCTCACACTAACAAAGCAAGGGAAGTTACCAAGGTACTGTCCACACAGATAATACTCCAGTTCGGAATTCCACTGGGAACGTCCTCAGATAGGGGACCTCATTTCTTAGCAAAAATTGTGCAAAAATTGTCCAAAATATTAAGAATCAAATGGGATTTACATACTCCTTGGAGACCACAACCTAGTGGGAAGTGGAGAGAATGAACCAAAATCTAAAAAGGCAAATGAGCAAAATCTCTCAAGAAACCTCACTTAAATGGCCACAGGCCCTTCCCCTGGCATTGTTGAGAACTAGAATTCAGCCAAGCTTCAAAGAAAAGGTGAGCCCATATGAAATCCTTTATGGGAGACTATATCAGACTGTAAATATTCCTGGAGAGAGCCATGTGATAGGTAATCACAATTTAAGAGAATATGTAAGTTCCTTGGGAAAAAACACTTTTATCATTGCATAAGTTTGTTGTTTTAGCCTCATCAGTAACCCTAGATGTTTAAGTACATCCCCACCAGCATGGAAGACTGGGTGTACATCCGGACATGGAATGAAGAACTGCTCAAGCAGAAGTGGAAAGGGCCATTTCAAGCTCCTTTGACTTCCCACACAGCTGAGAAAACTGTGGGTGGAGACTCCTGGAATCACTATACATGAATCAAGCCAGCTCTGGACTGAGAAGGATCGCACTGGACAGGAGAGCAAACAGCAAATCTGCTGCAGATAAAGCTGCAACAGAACCAGAGTCTCTAAAATGAGAGACACTAAATGGCTTATCTTTATGTGTTTTCAGAACAATGTTTCCAGTATTGCAACATGGTTATTTGTGCCTGGATTAGTCAACCATCACAGCAAGACTGCCACTAATGATCATAATGGCAAGTGTGGCTTTGAGTGCCCAAGGGGTGAGTGGGCAAAAAGGGAGAGAGAGCGATGTCCTTTTCCCTAAAGACTACTCTAACATGACACAAATAGAACAAATGCTAGCTGACTCTTGGAAGAAAAATTCACACCTAAAACTAAGGCTAGCTGTGTCATAACAAATAGCAGTGACTGTTGGATTTCTTCTCAATTTCCCAGTCATTCAGATGATGGGACTTCCAACACCAAGTGTATTCCCCAATGCTCTTCCTCCAACTGGAGCAATGGTCGCTTTGGAGGGAGAAGCAGCCCAACCCCCCAACGATCAATGTTCTGGGTAACCCAAAATGTTATTGTATTGCATATCTATCTGCGCTATGCTCAAAATTGTTACTATCTCTTTGGCATCCTGCAGCTGGGTTTGGAACCACAAGGGCAGAGGATGCCGGACCCTTTTAAGGTCGGGGCCACTCAGGAAGAAGCCCTCTTGCTCTTTCCCTTTCGCTCTTGCTGGGAAAGCTGAGGTGGCACAAGGCAGAAGTTCTCCTTTGTTTTCTTTTGGTTTTCTCCAGGGCAGTTGGTTCAGGCAGGTCTCTGAGAAGCTGCATTTTGCAATCCTAAAACTGCTTCAAGGCAAATTCCACAAATACCTGTCGGCACCACATTGAGAAAAACAGAAAAACCCCACTCCGCACGGTCACCCCAGCCTGCCGCTTCTTCCAAGGAGAAGGTGAAGTCCCTCCACGAGTTCCAGCTGCTGACCAAGTTGCAGCCATTGGAGTGTTTCAACAGCCTTTGCCGATGGAGCTGCTGCCGCCAGAGAGATAAGAGGGGCATTTGGCTGGTTTTGGACTCCAGGTTTTCTTTTTGTTTTGTCCTCGTGCCCTGTTGGTTCTTATTTGGGGGGAAGAGGAAGTTTTTGTAATTGCGGAGGTTTGGTTGCTGTGTTGGGGTTTTTTTCTCTCTCTGTCCTCTCTCTCCACACACAGTTGTCTCTGGAGGGCACCATCAGGGGGGGAGGGGTTTCTCCACCATTTTCATGTCTCTTTGTTCAGAGGGAATCTGTGAGGTTTAGCAACTTCATATCTAGTGATTATTTACTCGGTTTTTTGCCTGTTGCTATTTTGTTTATCAGTAAACTTTTATTTTTTCACTTATATCTACTTGCATTCATCTCTCCTTATTGGTGAAAAGGGAGTGGTTAAAACTAGAAGGGGAGGTAGCTCATTTTGGAGTATCCTCCTCTTAAATTGTCTTATTTCATGACAAATTTGAGGCCCATCTAAAGAGGCATGATAGAGAAAGTGAAAGAGAACAATTTTGACATTCATGTATTGGGTACAGAACTCTCTGGTCACCATGCTGCTTGGTCTAATAATGGGGCTGTGGCACCTAAGCTCTGTATATATGGGACAATTTGCCTGAGATGGTGCTCTTTTTCAGATCAAGGACACAAATCAAGATTGCTTGGTTGGTACACTCAGCAGAGTTTATGCAAAGATAAGACCAGAGGCAAGGAGGATTATTTGGGATGTGTATTTGTTGCTGTTTGCCTGTCCTGGTCTCAGCTGCTGCTTCTGGGGGTTTGTTAATAATCACACCTGGCCTGTTGGAGAAACAGGAGAGGATGATTTTTCCCAGCCTTTCACCTCCTTCTCCCCTTTCAGGTCTGACGCATCACCTTTTGAGAAGGTTGATTTCCCTTGCAATGTTAAAGACACCATATTTTTTGTTGCTAATTCTGCTATGTCTCCTCTATATAGCCTACAACACATTTAGAATCAGGGCTGAGATTTCTAGGGAGACTGGCCAGAGACCTGCCCCAGGGCTGGAAAATTCTGAGTGGCATGGAATGTGGGAGGATATAGGTCAGATTTTGAAGAAATACTCTGCCCCAATAATACAGACATTCCCACCTGAACGAATACAGAACCCAGCTTAGGTAGCAGAATATTAGAAGGAAAATTGCAGTGGCAGTTCCAGAGAGAAGCAGCTCATTGCATTGTGCTGGGCCCTGGCTAATGCTTAGCACACAATAACATACAGCAGCAGCTACAGCCGGAGGGGAAGGAGAAAAAATTGGCAGATGCCATGGTCACTCAGGCTGCAGTTAAACCAGACAGGCAGCCTAAGCCAATAGCAGTTACCCCTGTCCAAAGGAGAAAATACAAGACCAAATCTGTTTGCCTGCTAGATGACGATGGGGTGTCAGGACCCTCACAGCCAGCTAAGGAATCAGAACAATAAATAATCACAGAATCCTTCTTCTTAGAAAGTCTCTGCAATCGGAGGAAAGACCTCACCTGATGAACAGGCGAGTCTGTATTGAGCTGATTGATACAAGTCTGGGACACTGCAGGTGATGGTATAATTTTGGATGGTACTGAAGTGAGGCACTTGGGTTCTCTGTCACGTGATGTGAGTATTGACCAGGGGATTGCAAGGAAGCCAGAACCTCTTGGCCTCTGGACAAGCCTCTTAACAACTGTGAAGGAGAGATACCTTTGCCAAGAAGGACTCCAGCTTGCAGCAAGGCCCTTGGAAAACTGTGGAGCAAGAATCCAATGCTTGAGAGAGCTGGCTGTGCTAGAAGTCATTTTCTCAAATAACAACCAACGCACTAAAAATCCAGGCCATGTAAAATGTACAACACTCGTGGTTAAAACTTGCACAGCTCGGGCCACAAGCAAACTCTCACTTCCTAGCGACACTGCAATGGGATGAGGAAAATGAGACAGTGGGTGCTGTGACAAGAAGCCTCTGGACATATGAAGATAATGTCCACACCCCAACAGGAGCCCAGGTCTCAGCTAGGGAAACAGACTCTACTGAGCATATTCAAAAATTGGAAAAGAGGATTGAAAAGACCCATCAGAAACTCAGGAAGGAGCTTAAAGGTGACCTTCTCCAAGTTTCAACAGTACAGATGTCCCTGTTATAAGGAGCAGGCAACCCCTGGCTGGGGAGAGGGGATACACCCCACTAAGCGACCTGCAGTTCTTCCTGCTTGAGCATGGGGAAGACATGAAAAGGTGGGATTGAAAGCCCACCTGTGTCCTAGCAGCACGGGTGCATAAGCTAAAGGAGGAAACTACTAACAGGGAATTCCGCAAGAGTGAATGTAGTTCCCGTTTCCCGTGACTGACCTGCTAGGCATAACAGAAGGGAGGATGACATGTCTGATCCCCTTGAAGAGACTCCAGAATGTATGCCAGGGGAGGGAACAACGGCCAGAACCAGAGGGGCCCTGCCTCTAGCCAGGTAAAAGCCAGGGAAAACCGGGTCTATTGGATAGTGTGGATCCCATGGCCTGGCACATCCAACCACAAAAATACAAAGCTTGGTTGACACTGGCACACAATGTATTCTGATGTCATCAGGATATGGGCCCTGTTTCCATCACTGGGGTGACAGGGGTGTCTCAGCAGTTGTCTCTATTAGAAGCTGAGGTGAGCTTGACTGGAAAGGAGTGGAAGAAACACCCTATTGCAACTGGTCCAGAGGCCCCGTGTATTCTTGGTATCAATTACCTCAGGAATGGTTATTCCAAAGACCCAAAAGGACTTTGGTGGGCTTTTGGGACAGCTGCTGTAGATACAGAAGGCATTAGACAGTTGAACACCTTGCCTGGTCTCTCAGAGGACCCTTCTGCAGTAGGACTCCTGAGGGTTGAAGAAGAACAGGTACCAATCGCCACCACAAGGGTGTGTTGTCAGCAATAGTGCATGAACTGAGACTCCGTGATTCCCATGCATAAGGTGAGTCGTGAACTGGAGAGCCAGGGAGCACTCAGCAAAAACCCACTCACACTTCAGTAGCCCCATATGGCCCTAGTGTGAGTCCAATGGAGAGTGGGTTGTGCAGTTGTTCAGGAGTGAACTTCCAAAGCATTGGAGGAGAAAAGTCCTAATACTGACCCATGTCCTCCCACATTCCATGCCACTCCTGAACATGCACCCTTCGGGCAGATCTCTGGAAGACCTCCCTAGAAATCCCTTTCTTGACCATAAACAGGGTGTGGATCGCACAGAGGATACCTAGAAGTCTTAGCAACAAGAACATGCTTTTCTTAACACTGAAAGGAAATTCAAAATTCTCAAAAGCTGTTTTAACAGGCCTGAAGGAGAAAAAGGGAGTGAAAAGCTGGGGAAAATCATCCTCTCCTCTTCTACCCACAGACTGGGTATGATTATTAATGGACTCCCAGAGGCAGCATCCAAGGATAAGGCAGGAGATCAACACTGCATACACATCCCAAACGGCCCTCATTGTCCTCAATGTTATCATGTCATAAACTGATATCCCACAGTGCAGCAATAGAACAATTCTGATCCCTCTCCCTGCTCTGAAAAGGAGCACTGTGATGGGCACAGAGAGCATATATGGAAATACAGACAGGCTGAGGTACCACACCCACAGGAACAGACCACGCAACACTGTGGCCAGTGATGTGGTACCTAATACAACAAATGCTTAGATCAGACTTGTTTCCTACTCGCTCTGGCCAGATCTGTTGTTATCTCAACCCTTCAGTGTCACATGCTGGGCACCAAAAAAGGTTGTTGTCGTGTAGGACTGGTATTCTCCGATTTAGTGTTCCCACTGAAACACTCCAAACCACGCGCTGCTCGCTTACTCCCCTTCCCCTTGTGGGAGGATGGAGAGGAGAATTGGAGGAACAAAAGGTAACTATCACAGGTCAAGAACAACGTACCGGAGACAACAAATGAAATAAGAAAACCAACAGTAACAGAAACAATCCTGATAACGGAGTGTACAAGATGGGAACGATTCACAAGTGCTCACCTGAGGAATCTGATGTTACCCGGATAACTTGCTTCACACTATGCCACCAGAAGGGGCCCCTTCCTCCCCACTCTCTGCATATGATGTGAGGTGGTACAGAATAACCTCCGGGTCCTTGCCATGCCACTCCTGGCTACTGCAAAAATTAACCCTGTCCTGGTCGGAACCAGGACAGCAGGCTTTGAGGAGGCTTGGAGGGAGCTCTCCTCAGCTTTGCTGATAGGAAAGGGAACACCAGGATCATTCAGGTGTTGTCTGTCTGGTCCCATCCCACACAGTAGACAAAGCCATTTTAGGTCAGGTGCTGCTAAGAGGGATTTCAAGATTTCAAGGTACTTGCCCAAGTAGATCAAGACTCCCTGGGGCCTGAAAATCAGAAAGACTCTCTGGGCAGAGAAGATTGCCATGGCTTTTGGGTAAGACAGCAGCAGGAGAGGAGGCTGTGTGTTCCCCACAACCCTGTGAGGTAGGCAGTACTCCAAAGCCCAGCCAGTCTCTGCTATGGGCTGCAGAAAGACTTGCAAAAAAAACAAAAAGAAAGGTTGATTCTGTTGCCATAAAATCAAACCCCAGATCCAATGCTGGTGACATGGAATTTCAAGCCTACACTTGAGGAACAGCAGCAGTACATGATCTGTGAAGATGTGCAGGCAGGACCACATCCTGCACTCTGGCAGAGGGATCAACTGCCATGAGCTTGGAGACCCTTGTCTCACTCTACAAGACAAACTGGGCAAGTCTGTGTGAGGTGGAGGATCGCTGACAGAGGCCTCAGATTCCAGGGTGGCACTTCAGCGAGGGAAGTAGCAAAGATAACTACGGTCCTGCTGTCAGGAGCCCCCCAGGCTTGTGAACTACAGCAGGTGAGGCACTGAGGCAAAGTTGGCTTGAAAAAATTATCACAAGTCACACGCATTCATGTTAAAGAAAGGCACTTTCCTGCCTCTTTATTAACTACACCAGTGAGCAGCCTCACCAGCAGAAGTGAGCTGGCATGAAGCACCCAGCTGACAGCTGAGACAGGAATTTCCAAAATATAATGCATAAAGAAAGGATTAAGCTGGGTCTTAGAGAGGGGGAGGGGATGTTGTGCAAAATGAAACTCGTGTCCTTCTTAGTATTTCTGCTGTAAGAAACAGCTGAAAGTGGAGAGGAAGACTTAGGGAACAGCCGAGGCATCAACAGGCTTTACTGCAGCATGGAGGTGTCATGGCAGGGCTACAGGCAGCTGGAACGGCCTTAGAGATGTGACCGGGACATCCCTGTGTGATACCAGGGAAGAACACCCATGGGAGAGGTGTGTGGTGCAGATTTGTGGGAAAACCTCCACCCCTGATTTTAAGAGCTCAACAGCAAGAGGTCCTGAGCCACCCAATACAGCTTTGGCATGTACCCTGCTTGGAGCCAGCAGCTTGGATCCCCTCTGGAGGCATTCTGAGCCTATGGGTTTTAGAGTTGTTACTAAAACCTGATGTTACACACAGATATGCTTAAGAAATTTACCAAAACAAAAATCAAGAAAAAGAAAAAAGCAGCTGCAGAGGACTGCCTGAAAGGGTTTGAGAATGAAAAACTTCTTTTATTGGCACTTAAAAGTTCTTGGGTTGCTTTTCCTAGCAAAAAAACTTAGTACAAGATCAAAAAAATGAAATGCATTAAAAAACAAGAGTTAAAACTGGAAATGAGAAGTTCCACAGAACAGAGGGGAAAAAACCGCAAAACAGCAGCACTTTCCTAACGTGAGAGAAGTAGGGAATCAAACCGTGCCAGGAAGCTCAAGAACTGTGTAAGAGCTGTTAGCCCCACACTTGTGTCCTCTGGGTGTCAGGGATTAAAGCCTGTGTGCAGCAGCTCCAAACTGCAATATAACAAAATCTGGTTCTCTAGAATGTCTCCTCGCTCCTGGGAAGGACAAAGATTTCTTCTTTCACCTTAAAAAACCCACAGCCTCTCCAGATTATTTTCATCAGAAACAGCAGTGTGTCATCACAACTAACAAGCCTCCAGTATATGTGAGGAAATGGAGACCGGTGGAGCCTGCTCCTCTGTTTAAGGAACGCTGCCTCTCTGTGCAGGAAGGTGTATGAGGATGGGGGGATACTCCTTACCTTCATTTACTGTGGGATGTCAGGCCCAGATTCCGGATGGAAGCAGTCAGTCTCACTGTGTGCTGTGACAAGCACTTGGAATTCAGGTAATGAGCCTTCCCCCCCTCCTGCGGTGTGTAGAACTCAGGAGTTCTTCAGGACCATAAACAATTAGTCCTAAAGATTTTCTGTACAACAGATGTCCAATTTGGAAGGGTTTTCTGCAAAACATCTGTTACACATCCAGGTGTCAAGTGAACCCCAAAGGTCCATTCCACCTGACCTCCCTGATGGTGGGTACCTCTCACTCACACCATGTTTCTCCAAACCACCTGGCTTGCAGGGGACTCCAGTTTCTGAGCATGAGTTCACAGGCACTTGTCCGAGCAGGCCTGAGATGCTGCTGGCCAACCGGCAAACTCAGACTGAGTCCCCTTGGCCACAAGTGGCCTACCAGGAGCTGGCTGCAGCTGAAGGATAATGGACAGGTGTTTTCCTTGCTGCAGGCACAGGGCCAGATGCCAATCAGTGGTGTAGGGCTTCGAAGGCTCCAAATTCCAGCACTCTCTAATAATAAAATTACCTGGAAGAGCAAATTGATCAAAGCAACACAAACCTGAGGGGGTAGCAATAGAACAGGGGTCACTTTATTGTCAGGTGGTCGAGGAGTTCTTCTGACGCTGTAATTATGTCTCAAAGAAATGGCAGCAGCAGTGAGTGATAAAGTGACTGCAAGCAGAGAACCCGAACTCCAGCGTTTTCCCTCTGATGCTCACAGCCCACTGTGAGCAGCCCAGGAGGCCATCCTCTTCTAGAAGGATCCTCAGCCTCTTGGTTCTTACCATGGTGGCAGTTCCACCTACTTATAGTGACCTCCTGTTCTGGAAGCTCACTGCACGTGCCAGTGCCAAATCCCCCAGATCCACCAAGGTTCCATCCCCTCCACTCACACTCATACAAGGACTTCTCCTTTCTATAGCTTTCTATAGCTTATATAGCTAACCAAATTCATGGCTTGGCTTTCTCTAGCCCAAGTTCAGTATCTTCCATGACAAAGTCCTGACCTCCTCTGCCAGAACTCTAGGCTTATTTTTCAGTTGCTGCCCGGTTCTTACTGGAGACAACCTGCTAAGCAGGGTGCTCTGGGCTCCCAGGTTTAGCATATGAATATAGCCCAGACTGAAAAAGTGTACTCACACTTTTACATCACTAAAAACACCCATCGTATCAGGCACAGTTCCCATTTCTTTTAAAAATAAATATTTATAAACAAAAGGAAGAGATTCAGAGAACTACAATGTTAAAAATTTTCCTGCCAACAGCACAGATGTTTTTCATGTACGGTCACAGAAACAAGTTGTACACCAACATGAGCACTGTCTCAAAAACTCTCTGTCCTCATTAGCTCTCGCAGTCCACCCCCGCAGAAGTCCACATCTCCCATCGCAGCAGCCAGCTCCTCTGCACTTCTCCAGGACTCATACTGGAGCTGCTCAGTCTCCTTTCATGATCAAGTCCTCGATATACGCATCCAGTTCATCATCTGTATTAATATCAATGTCCTAAAACCAACGCAAGAAGAAATATCGATGAGAAGTGAAACTTGTAGAACAGTGCAAGAAAAGAGGAGCCAGAGCAGCTCAGCATCCTCTGTGATATCTGGCCTGCTCAGCCTCTATGCCCCAACCTCCAGCACTCTCCAGCTGCTGCCAGCTGCAGTGATAGCATGCCCAGCTTTCCCTATCAGCATCCGAAAGACAACACCTGGAAACCCATCAGCACCTGATGCTCAAACAATGCACTCAAGCGATGGATTTACTGTACTAATCTGGGTCTAGGTAGGTTTGGTTGGGTTTTTTTTAGATTTAACACATTTTCCTAACAGGGAGCAACTACTTCCAGATGCTTTCAGTAGCCTTTCCATTGATTGATCTTAATTTTATTAAAGTAGTTTTTTGATTTAAAGTTTATTTATTTGTTTCAATTAAATATACATTTTCTATTTTAATTTAATAGTATAACTAATATATTAATTTCACTACAAGATATTTTTATATTATTTGTTTAAAGGTTTGCATTTTTATATGTGGAGTTCAGATTCTGCACGAGAATGGGGCAAAAATTCCCTGCTGAGCACTGCCTGTGCCTGGGGAAATTCTCCTGCAGCCTCATGTTCTATAGCAGAATGCAGAGAACAAACAGAACCTGTGCACTACATACATGCCATGAGCAATCATTCTGCGAGAATTAACACACATCAGGACCTCCAGCGCCTATATCCCAAGGGTGGGCAGTGACAGCCCAAGGTGTTCCCAGTTGAGGAAAAGCTGGAAGAAGCCCAGTGAGACACTGGACCGAAACACTTGTAATGTCCAGAGGGGCTGGCCCAGATGGCTACTCTGAGGCAACTCAGGGTTCGCTGTTCTTCCTCACCCACCTCCTGCACTTTCTGCAGAAGAGCCATGATGTTAGTCCTCAGTTTCTGCAGTTTCTCCTCCGTTTCTCTCAGCTTCCTTTCTGAGTTCTGGAGGTTTTCCTCACAGGCTTTGGCCCGGGCATCAGCACGTGTCTGATATGAATTGCACAGGTTCTGCAGACCCACCTCATACTGCTTAAAATATTCTTTCTGTAGTAGACAAAACACAACAGATGACACGTTAAGAGAAAGCACCGAGCATCACAAAATCATGAGCATTCACAGGCTTTTAGAAGATCTAAATTCCCGGCGCCCGTGATCAAATCCTCCCCACAGTGTCCCCTGCACACCCTGCCCATGCTCATATTTACATCTGATTTGACTATTGCAGTCAGCACAAAACTCACATGGGTTTCCACATTCTTCTGATACCAGAACTGCCCCCAAAGCTGTTTGAATTTAGATTATGGGTGCAGTGTGCATTAAAAAGCCTGAACCCACAGGTATGCTGCAGGCAAGGCCTGACATCCCCTGTACACTGTGAGGGTCCTTGGTACAGATCACCCAGACAACACAGCCCCTCACTGCAAGGTAGGAACAGCCACACTCACCAAAACCACAAGACACAACCAAAGTTTCCTGTGGAAGGAGCGGGAGCGGTAACTCCAGCAAACGCCAGCATATGCCTGAGTTAACAGGAGGGGAGGAGACAGGAGAGAGACTGCCAATGCATACACTGTGAGTGTGGGAGTACCAAACAGCACTGGCTTTTGGTCATGTGGTCATCTGCAGGTGGCTTTGTCATGTACAGGTGCCTCCTGGAAAGGTCTCTCTTGGTGGTATGTTGGAGAAGGGAAAAGTCAGGGGCCCTGCCCTGCCTTCCAGCCAGCACTGGACCTCCCAGTACCAGCCTGCTGGTGGAAGACAGTGGTGAAAGCTCAGCCCCACCTGTTCTGTGCTCCAATAAACAGAGGCCACCCAAAAGTCTTGAGGTGTGCAGCTGACTCGCTGGCAGTCAACCTGCTCCCCTGGGGAAGTGGGAAGGGGGTTGGCTTCCATGTTCTCTCCCACTAAAGTGAACATTGTGGTTTCAATCCCTGTATGGGCCATTTACTTTAGAGTTGGACTCGATGATCCTTGTGGGTTCCTTCCAACTCAGAATATTCTGTGAATCTGGGAATAGTTATTTGTCGTTGTCATTTTTAACATTGTGTCCACATAAGTTATAAGGCTGGGAGCAAAACAAACAGCTATATCTACATCCTGCTTCTACAAACCTCCAACCTGGCCTCACTTTTTTAAAAGTTTAACAGCAATGGGTAAGAATTTATGATAGTAGCAGCCAACAGCATTCCCACACAGATGCATGGTAATTAGAAAACAACAGAAAACTGTTACAAGACTCAAGGCCATCTCTCAGAGCTCTCATTCTTTTCCTCACCTATGTTAGTCTGCTAAGGATCCCAAATTACCTTTTCAAGAGTGCACTCTTGATTCAAAAGGATGCACATTTGCCATAAGAATGGAATATGTGTGGGGAAAATACACAAACTTACTTTTCTAGAAGTACTGAACTCACCAAAGGAAATGCCAATAACCCTTCTGAGCTCATGGAACTCAGCTCATTCTTGGAGATCGGAAAATTGGGAGGCAAGAAGTAGCGCAAACAATTCCTGTGCAGGAAAACAAAACACAAAGCCAGAGCTGGGAGTTTAACAGACTGAAGCAATCAGACTGCAGAGCTCACAAGGACTGCAGTGAACCCACCGAAGGATCTGGACTAGTAAGTCGACTGTTTCCTGGCTGCTGCTGGGACCAGTGGTGTCGGGCTCAATTCTGATGCAATCCGAGGTAGAAGGTTCAGCCACGACGACCTCCTCTTCCTGCTGTGTGTCTGGAGCCTGGTACTCAGGAGAGGGAGGCTTCATAAGCCTTACATCCTCACTGCCCTTCTCTACCCTGAGAAAAAGTATTAAGGGAATGTCAGGAGTCTTTTTCTACACTCGACTTACCTGAAACACAGTTAACAGTTTCGTCAGAACCTGTACCCAAGTGTCACTCAGATCTCTACACACACATCAGCTGCCTTCAGGGCAGGCATCAGAGTGACAGACTGATGGAGTCTGTCATGCCCATTCCTTATGAAGCTCTGGACAGTCCTGAGCTCACATGCTCCCTGACATGACAGCAGCATATTTGTCTTCAGTATCTATGGCAATAAAACAGGCTTCTCCTCCCCAAAACAAAACAAGCCTCCAAATTCCAGTAGGTTACCAGCGATCCCTTGGCGTGGTGTCTGTAGGGACATAATCAAACTTCACCTTCCACCGGATCGTGTGCCTGCCCCTTTCCACAGCTGTGACACGGCCCGTGAACCATTCCTTGTTCACACGCACCTCCACGTGCAGCCCCTTATCTGTGAGGAGGAAGCAAAGGTGTTCACAGACATTCGGCTGCTGGAAAGCACATTCTACAGGAGCTGTAGAGATTCAGGCACCTCAGCAGGCAGCACACCTGAACCTGTGACAATGCCCTCAAACAGTACAGACACCATCAAAACACACTGGGCATACAGGTCAGCCTCTGCTGAGAAACATTAAGATGTATGAAATGAGCTGGCAAATCCAGACAGGTTTCTCCTGTACTCCAAGCTGTTCGACATGGGCCTTCCAGGCTCATGACAGCCTCTAGGACAATTTGCCACACGTCCCTAGTGGGTCACTTTCCAGACAGCTCCTTGGAAGCATGCTGAAGAGATGCCCTGCTTTGGCAGATGGTGCAGCACCACCCTGGCTATCACCTTTCCTGGGATCTCCCAGCCCCTCTTCTCCCACAGCAGTGCAGGAGATGTACATACAGTCCTGAGGATTTCCCAGCTAGCATGGCTCCATGATCCACTCAGGAAGGGTGAACATGCCATCAGCTACACCCTGCAGCTCAGCCCCACACCTGTCAACATGACGCAGCTCTCCATCACAGATCTTCCCACGCCACAATTGCCTCTGGTCTAATCAAAGGGTTCCCAGACAAAATGTTTCATGCAAGGTAGTGTCATCTTGGGGTTTGGGATTCAAATTTACACTATTTCTTATTTAAAAATCTCATTAATGAAATCACACATTTAACTGGTGCAACAGTTCTTTTCTATGTCAGATACTGGTGGCAGCCCAAGAGCTCATTTCTCACCTTTCTGTGCTTTCTTCAGTTCCAACAACTCTTCCTCTCCAGCACTGTCTGTGAGCTGGGAGCACAGAGAGCTCATATTAGTCACCTCCCACCAAGATCATAAACACCCGATAAATACCTTCTGCTGGGGAAACCAGCATACTCTCACCTCCACCACCACCTCATTGGAATCCTTCTCTTCTTTCATTGCCAAAAATTTTCCTCGTTTTGTCCTCTCCTTTTTGTGCTCCCCGTCCTCCTCAGACCCATCCTCTGGGATGTTCAAGGCCCTCTTTCGAGTGCTGGAGGCCTGAAGGAAACAAACAACCTCTACCTATTAATTCCAGCCTGCTACCAACCAAAACCTTCTTTCAGCCAAGTAAAAAAAAAAACCAAACCCAACATCCAGTATTTAATTTGGTAGTTAATTAGCTTTTATGGAAGGTTTTGGAGATGCTACATGATCATGCAAATGCTTGTCCCACCACTCCACGTTCTTTTTTTTTCTGGAGAAACAATCTGCTCTAACAGGAAAGAGATGAAACAAGTCTTCTCGAGGTGTGTAAATGGCACCCTAATCCAAGAGTAAAGTAAAAGTTCTCTGGTCCTCTGCAGGGCCCACAGTGCATATACCACAAGATAGAGCAGATAGGCTTAGCAGGACAGTAGGTGAGGAGCTGAGGGGTTTCATCCCATTGATTCTTACCTGTGAACATTTGCCAGAGGCAGATTTCTTTACTGCTGGCACCTTGGCAGTTTTTGGACTGGGTGTCTCATGTGGGCTTTTGGGGCTCTGCAGGCCAGAGAGGGACTTCATGTTGGTACCTGGTTTGGCAAGAGTTTTTAGAGTGCTGTTAGACTTCCCAGCTGTCACAGTGTGATGGTGTGTCCTGGAAGTGCTGGCCTCCTCCTTGAAGAGCGTGCTGGCCAGCTTGGGAGGGCCAGTATTTGGACGATCTGAAGAGCTCTTTTTCAGCTGACTGCTGGACTTGGGAGGAGGTGATGATCCTGGTGGTCTGCTGGGAGCATTCTTGATTACATCAGGCAAAGGAGGAGATCGTGGGCGCTGAGGTTGGGTGTGCTGAAACAAAGGAGGGTACAGAGAGAGGAAGGGTAGCAGAGTGGGAAACTGCTGTTCAGAGCAGCTAAGGAAGCACAAAAGAGTAAAAGCCTACAGCAGGATCCCATTTACCTCCCTTGAAGGCCGTGTGGTCACTTCCAGAGGCAGTTTCTTTAAGTCAGCCTGAGATCGAAATGGAGTGGTTTTCTATCAAAAAAAAACATCAGAAAGGTCATCTTTACAAGCTGTCAGGGGCTGCCTGAACCCATCCCAGCAGTTTTCCAGGCTGAAAACAACAATTATAAGAAAGTGTGTTCTGCGTCCTTCAAGAGACATCCTTTCAGCCGTCATTCCCATTTTCCCAACAGCAAATGAAATGCAAGCTGAGATGGTCAGTTTCTGTTGTTAGAACAGCTCCAGCCCCATGAAGGTGCATAGGTGGTTTCAGACTCAGCAGCAGCCCTTTGCACGAGGAGGTCCATCAAACCTGCTCTGCTTAGCTGAAGACCTCCAGACTCACCTGCAGAGCTTCCAGCTTTTCCTGCTGCTGGCGGATTTTCTCTGTCAGTTGTTTCTGCTTTTCCTCATGTGATTTCAAGTCTTTTTTTAGAGTTCCCAGTGGTACCTTCTGCTTCTGCTCTGCAGCCTCACATCTAGAATGGAGGGAATGAATGCAAGACAACCTCAGCAAGGACAGTAGAACCTGTGTCATCTCATGCAGGATTATCCCAACATCCCATCCCAAATGCGGCAGGAAAGCCACTTGCCTTTTTGCAGTAGCCACAATATCAAAAGCAGTGGTTTTCATCTTGGGAAACATATGAATTAAGGACTGAAAGCATAGTTGTTAACAAAAAGGCATTTATGCTGGGAATCACCAATTCAGAGCCCAGGAACAACTGTCATAGTTTCTGTACTGCATCTGTATTCCAGACTTTTTCATCAATTTTCCTTCCTATCAGCTTATGTCTTCACATCACTTCCTCTTTTTACAAACTTCATTTCTCTTCAGAAAGGAAAGCATAGTACCACTAACCCATGACTAAGATGTTACCACAAGCCTTCCAGTCTCAGATGCCTTTTGCTTTGCCACCCAAGGCCACACAGCTTCCTTTGCAATATCCTGTAGCTATTTGCTTTTCCCATCCTGTTCAGCATGTGGCCTACAACAGTGGTGAGTATCCTATTCCCTCAGGTCCTCTCAGGTGCAGAATCTTGGAAGAGTCCTTGAGAGAGGAGGAAAACACAGGTAGGAAATACTCTCTCAAACGGATTGGCATCACCTTCAAAGCGCTGGCTGAGCAGCTGGCCCTCAGGAGCACTGCCAGAGGAGGATGAGGGGACTGAGCGCAGGCTCATTTCCTGCCACCAAACGGAGTCATGGAAAGACAAACCAGGATCAGCCTTGCTGGGGTAAAGTCATGGAAGAATGGTTTGAGCCAGGAAAGCAGCAGATGGCCTTTGTACAACACAAGAGATCCAGCAGATTCCACACTGTATTGGAGCCAAGCTGGTAACCTGCAGGTGTGAGTCTTATTAATAAAGGGAGCATCCTGCTATTGCTGTAGCAATAGCAAAGCTCCAAGAAGCTGAGGAGAGATGATTTTATCAAGATCTCTGTCTACCAGCTACACACTGATCAGCTTTGTGAGTGCGAAGGAGCACAAGCAGCAGTTCCTCCATCAGCCTCTTCCCAGCTGAAGTACTGCTGGGATGTTTTCCATGGAGTGGTTATTTCCTTAGCTAAGAAGTATGTGTCACCACTGCAAAATGACTGCCTGACACCCAACTGTAGTTCCCAAAGATAAATCTGAACAAGTGGCACCATACACAGGTTTCCCAGCAGAGAAATGTATCTACTGTATCACAGTAAAGAATGAAAACACCATGAGTTCTGCAACAGGAAAAATTCAGACTACTCATGTGTTAGGCAAACCCACGACATCATGGCATCCAAACCCATAGATTGCACCATTGGAAGGCAGCAAATCAGAACTAAGGAATTATCTTGGTAGTCAGGATGGCCTGGAACTCAGGACCAAGACTCTGGCAGTGCTAAAGGAGCTTTGAGACACAGAATCATTTTCAGCTGGTGCTTCAGCCACCTGTTCAAATGACATTTAGGATCCAACTGGATGTCAGGTAGCAGAACAGAGGCAAGCAAGCCTGACACTATTTCACAGTGTGAAACACACACACACTTCCTTCTCTGTGACAAAGTGAGAGATGGTGGCACCTAGTGCTGAGTCCAACACAGACTGTGGCACTGGAAGGGGTGACTGTTTCACATGACAGAGACCAAGAAGGGCATTCAGCTCCCATGACCTGGAACAACATGCCACGACCAGCCACTGAAGCATAGGCGGACAAACCAGAATGGTGGAGAACAGCTCAGTGCCAACAGTTGCCAAGGCAGCCAAAACCACCATGTGATCTCTGATGCCAGGAGTCTCAATACCAGCTCTGACACTGTTTCATTTCCAATTTGGATGGATGAGACCCTGCACAGAGCCCCACAGTACACAGGTTTGAGGACCCCACCAATGTGTTTCTCAAATCCTGTCATCCCTCAAACACTACAAGTACCTGGAATGGTCAGAACAGAGAAGGGAAGGTGTCCAAACTCTTTGCACAAGGACACAGCAGGGAAAGTCACGCAGTGCAGCACTTGGAACTGGCCCCAGCTAAAAGTCAGAGGAATGCTGGAGCAACTTCTGGTTCACGTAAAGGAAACAACTGCACTTGCTGCTGGAAAGCACATGTAAGCCTACTTAATTAAAAAAATGTTCTGGAGTTATTTATTCTTCCAGAGTAAGACTCCTGAGATCCCTTTTGAAGCTGAAATGACCAGAAGTTTGGATCACCAGTGCTAAGTGCCTCACCTGCCCTTTCCCAGCTCCCTGCATGGGAGATGTAGGATGGCACAGCATTCACTGCAGAGGCACTCAGACTCACTCCAAACAACATCCCAACATGTTCTCACATGAAATGCAGCCACCCACTCCCACTCACCCCCAATTTTCAAAGTATTGCAAATAAAAAAATAAAATTCTTTCATCAGTGAATCAAGTTCCTGGTAGGTGATACAATAAAGACCCCATCTGCAGACAGACAGAAGAGCACAGATATAACAGCAGGTGAGGGGACCTGAATAACACCCATCCATGGCTACCCTCAGGCCATCCCAGGAGCTACCACCCCATCTAGGGCCCATTTCCACATGCCCAGAGGCCCAACAGCAGCTCAGGGAATGTGAATTAGGCTTTCCAGGAATTGGGGAATGTAAATCTGTTCAGAGGAACAGAAATTCCGTTTGGGCTCCTACCAGGACTGTCCCACAGCAGTCTCAGCCCTGGTGTCTGGTCACTGGGGGAAGCCCTCTGAAACATCTTTTGGACCAAGGGGAGGAACCAAAAGCAGGTAAAGGAAGGAACTGAGATGATTTGGGGAAAAACAAACATGGGAAAAATAGGCTATAACAAAGGTCAGTTCTACATAAAGCATTGGCTGGTCAGTACACCTTTGTGTACTAACCTCCATGTCTCCCCTTTTCCTAGGCAAGGGGCTGGATTCTGCATGGGCACCTGTGTACTGGGGTGTAAGTGTCAGCAGCTGGAGTGGGACCACTGGTCACAGTGGCCCATGTGCCTGAGTGCCACCAGCTGCTGTGACTACAGGCGTGTCAACAAACATGAGCCATAGCAAACATCAGGCCAGAGGAGCCAGCCAGGAGGTGATCTGGGAGCAGGGGAGGGGATGTCTAAGGGTGACCCGCAGGAGCTGATTACTGGAGGGACAAGTGAGTCCTGGCCAGCTGATAGAGATGGGTATAGGGGTGTAGGCAGAGCTGTGGGTGTCTCTAGGCAGGAAGCACCTGGGAAGAGCAAGGATCCAGATCAAATTGGGATGAAGAGATGCCTAGTGTGAGACACCAGGAGGTCTGTAGTGTGTGTGTGTTATGTGTAACTACAGAAGGAGGTCTGTACACCTCAACCCTTGGGATTGCAGGCCTCAGGGCCCATCTATCCCAGTGCAAGCAACCAGAGGCATGGGATCCGGATGCCATGGACTCATGTCCGGGTATGGACATGAGTATTGGCCCTTCATCCTGACCAGCCAAGAGGGAAAAGGATGAGGCTGCTGGTGCAGTCTGTGTGACTGCTGCACATACTCACCCGTGCTATCTGTGGGGCTGGAAGTGTGTACATACACGGACTGTCTGTGTTTGTGTGTGTCTACCAGCAACACTTTCCCAGCCTTGCTACTGCTTCCACCTGAAGGGCTGCGGGTGTGGCAGCCCTCTTCTTAGGTTCTAGGCTCAGCCCTTGCCCCAGCATTTTGTCTAGTAACATGCTCAGCACTGCCACAATCCTCAGAACTCTACACCACAACAGACATGGAGCAACAGGGAAGTTAGCACAGGTATTCTTCCAGTGGGAGGTACCAAAAAGAAGAAGCCAGAAAATCAATACCTGCAAATAGCATCAACATTCTGTAGCATTTTCAGTCACAGATGTTAAAATTTTTATTCCAACTAAAAGTTACCACCTGAATTCATCCCATTTGTCTTTAAGCCCTGAGCCAAGGCACCTGAGTTACAGTGGAGCAGCTTCCCTTCCTTACACAATACTGACAAGAACTGGCTTCCAGCAGTGTTGCTCTCCACAGAGAAGTAGCATAGAGCAATCATTTTTCTCGCTCAAATAAATGACTAGATTCTACCTGTTGCAGATAGGTAAAACCTTGCAAAATGAAGTGTGGACATATATAGCAGGCCTAACAGCCTTACCAGCTCCGAAGTAGATCTTAGTCCAATACGCTTGTACCCGTGAGAAACAAGACCTAGAACTGTAAACAACAGATAAAGAATTTAACAGCAACTTTGCACCTGGTGTTCTGGATGCTTGGGCACTGATGCTATGGGTGACTAATAACAGAATGTTGTAGTTAATATAGCCAATGAGTATATTGTATCGATTTAGCAGCCAATTGATAGGTAACACAATAACATTTTAGAGTCTATATAAGATGCGTGTACTTTGAATAAACGCCTTTTTTCTTCCCCTAACCTTCTTGTGAGTTTGTACGTGTCGTGTTTGTCTCGACAACAACATCTGGTGACCGTGATGCGATACTGCAACTAAAAGCACTAAGTGCTATTATCGCAGTTGTAAAAGAGAAATAGTTAATAACTTTAATATAGCGGAGAGAGCTTAAAGCTCAGGAATGGCACAGCGAGCTGCCGTGGAGACGAATGCCTGGTGTAGCTGAGAGAGTAGAGAGGACTTCTGCCGAAGACCCAGGTCACAGNCATCTGGTGACCGTGATGCGATACTGCAACTAAAAGCACTAAGTGCTATTATCGCAGTTGTAAAAGAGAAATAGTTAATAACTTTAATATAGCGGAGAGAGCTTAAAGCTCAGGAATGGCACAGCGAGCTGCCGTGGAGACGAATGCCTGGTGTAGCTGAGAGAGTAGAGAGGACTTCTGCCGAAGACCCAGGTCACAGTTTCGGTACCTTGAGGAGATTTTCAAGGTAAGCCACCAGGAAAAAGAAAAATTAAAATAGGAAATAATCTATCAAAGGATGAAAAAACTGTAGTGTCGACTTGGACGGCACTCATAAAGCGAAAGGTTGTTAAAACTACAGACTTTGCCCTTCAGAGCATCCTACTATGGGTGAGGTCCCAAGACTTCCCCGCAGACACCAGTGTAGCATTCAGTGTGTCTATGTGGAAGGCGGTTGGAGAAAAGCTTTGGAACGAGATTTCCAAGAGAGACAGGGCTGCCACGGGTTTAGCTCCAACCTGGCGGCTGCTATATGAAACACTGAAGGAATGGAAAAGCAAACAAGATCAGCAGGATAGGGAGGTGGCGGCAGCGGCGGGGGCGGCTGGGTCGGGCACAGTGGAGGCGGCACCAGGCAGGGTGGTGCCGCACGGGGCAACGGAGGCTGCGCAGGTGGTTGCTGACGCAGAAGGGGATGTGCTAATGGCGGAATCAGAGGAGGAGGAGATCTCGGCGGGTGGCATGGGCAGCCCCGAGAGGGGAGCAGCCAGCCCCGCGGGTAGTGCAACCGGCCCTGCAGGGGGCGGGGCCGGCCTGGCAGGCAGCATAGCCGGCCAGGGCACCACGGCTGCCGCGGAAGTGAAGAAGAATGCTGGTGTGTCCCCCAC
>VZRJ01000976.1:0-28878 GCA_013397565.1 Ptilonorhynchus violaceus
TGCGGGACCCCAACATCCTTCCCATTTATTACTACACCACATAATCTGCAAAAAGAGCATAATCCTCTTCAGTGATTCAAACATCAAAAATATGCCTGTTACATTGTGTGGGAAAGCTGAGTTACCACTGCACTTTCACCCCTTTTGTAGATATCCATGTTTTCATTTAAGTTAGCACAAGATTGGTTTTAAAGATGTTAAAATGTGGTTGATCTGTCCAAAGAGTCCTCAAATAAGAGAGGAACTCTGTTGGTGTCTGACCAGCCAGCTCAAGTCCTGCTGTCCTGTACTTGTTTTTAATTGCTAGGTTCCACGGCCCTCACCCTGGGTTTCCTGATTTTATCCACTCTTCCTTCGTGGAGACTGCCATCATGAAAATCTATCTGCTCAGCACCAGCAGTAACGAGGTTCAGTACTTTTTCCTTTAACTTAGAGTGATGTATTTTCCTCCCACTTCTCACCTGGCTTTACCAGAAAGTATTCTGAATGCAAAAGATCTCATCACTTCACCTAGTGATGTTATTACCTGTTGCGGTGGCTGAGCCTGGTAGGGCCAGCCGCAGGAGTGGCCGAGCAGCCAGAGGACCCAGGTGCAGTAGAAGACTGCTGGTGGGAAGGCTCCGAGGTCTGAGGTCATGGTGAGGTGGAAGGTCTCCCCCATCTGGCCTAGCAACACTGTGTTAATATTCCCCTATTTGGTTGGCCTATTGGCCTGTCAGTCTCTGTACGCTTTTATGGTTATGTTCCAGAACCTTCTCCCTTAATCAACGCCCCATTTGTCCCTATCCCTTGCTCCTCCCCTTGCCCTTCTCTATTGGTTGTTGTACTGTAACCCCACCTTCTCTCCACCCCCTGGCCCTCAACCCATTGGTCCCTGGTGTACTCTCCGCCCCTATTGCCCCTAGTATATAACCCTGGACCCTCCATTGTTCTGTGCTTCTTCTTCCCTGAACCCTTCATGGAATGAACCTGTTTCGTGGAATAACCTAAGAAGAGCCCCTCCAACTCTTTGCCTCCAGCTGTACGCTTCTGTGTGTGAGTGAGTGCCTGCGCGTCCACCTGCGCGGGTGGGACAGGGTGTTGGCTGTGCAGCTGCACTGACCAGCGACCCCTGAGAGGGACGCTTGGTGACGACCGTGGCATTCCTATTCCACCGACCACTGCACACCACGTCACGGCACCACCGAACACAGGACGCTTCTGGGAAGGTCGCGGCATGTACCATCTAGCCCCGTCGCGACAATTACCTGTAGCTGTCAGGAGCAGAAATTGAAAGAAATACTCTGTTCTCTATCCTGAAAAATTCTTGCTGAAGATGAATTCTCCAGGGACTCAGCCGAAATTGTAAAAAGAGCATTTTAAGAAGACAAGTATGAAATACTTATATCTTCAAAATTAACAAGAAATTATTGTCTGCAGAAAAAGGAAAAGGAAGTCAATCTTTACCAATTATTTTTCTCTTTTGTTTCTGGTTTAAGGACATATCTTTCCCTTTCTTTGACCTATGTAAGAGTCTTACCAGGTCATTGCAACTCCCAGATAAAATACTGTCAAAATAGAAATGCATTTTAATTTTGGTTTGTTATTCACAGAGAGAGGAAAGAAATAAAACTATGTCAAAATTCAAACAAAGAGGGATCAAGAGTTTTTTAGGAAAGTTATGACAACATCATATCTAAGCAACAGAAAGAAACCCCTTAAATATATCTAGAGGCATAGGGCAGAGAAGCTTTATGTCAACACAAAATTCACTTCTGCAAAGATATAGTCTGTTACATGAGAAATTATAATTAGAGTTATTTAATGGAGACTACCTAAGAGCTGTGTAAGAACATTCTAAACATTGCCATTCACTAATGGATAGCTAAACGCATCTCTAAAATAATCTCATTGAGGTGAAAGAGCTTTATCAGTAGTAGTAGTAGTATTTTTTTAGCTGAGAGGACAAGTATTTCTAGTAAATTAGAAAGAAAAAACGATATAAATGTTTCATCCCCTGAAATAAATACATATCTTTCCATTCAAATATATGTCCAGGAAAAACAAAGTTGTCTTTGATAATTTAGCCCCAAAAGAAAAAATTACTTGCACTGACAGTCTAGAAAAGTCTAGTCTAAAATTTAGACTAATAAAAAAACTTATTTTAGTTCTTTACCTAGTAACTGGAAGCCCAGCTAATAATACCATAACCTCATTAAGTTGCATGAAGTAAGTTCATTAACTTCATGAACAGTATGTACTCTAGCTTACTTGTTAGCTTAATCATTCACTGAAGAATGTGCCTACATTCTACTTCTTGACCATAAAAAAGTTTCAGCAATGTGAACAGGATAAGTGGGTGAGCAAAATTATTTTAGTTAGCACTGATGAGTATCAGATGACTACCCCATTTGTGATACAAGATACAACGTCTGTGGAAGGTAATTGGAAAGGAGCTACCCTGCTTCAAAAGGACTAGTGCCTGCCCTACAGTGCCTTAGGGAAGCAGAACAATCATAGTTCCTCTTAGTTCTATTTATTTCCCCATGTCCTATATAGAAAAGACAACCTCCACCCTTAAGGGCTTTCTTTACCTTAATATTGCCCCCAAAAAGCTTTACGCTTGTTCCCATTTTTATTAGGGAGCTACGCAGACAAAAATATGAAGCAGAGTAGCACCCTGTTGTATGACAAAAAAAGCCAGAAATTTATATTTATTAGCAGTTACATAATGTTTCATATTTCATTATGACTTAAAAGACAGTTTGGTATTCCTAAGCAGTTAACACATAATCTTTGGAAATAAAATTTCTGTAGATGATAAGCTTCTCTCATGATACTTCTTTGTCATACCATTAGAGAGAACCAATGAAACAGGTTTATGGTACTCTAAAGATCTGCCGGTTACAGACCTGGGTTTGTTTGCTTATTTTTGTATTATGTGGCTTAAATTAGTTCGAATTCTCTCTTCTCCTTTTTGTCCTTTATGAAGAAATATTTAGAGAATAAAAATAAAAGAAACACAAAAACTCAGGACAGCTTGAAAATTTCAGATGTAAATCATCACTATGCAAAACCTAAATAATTAAAATCTGTTTTTGAAAACTATGAAGCTTGAAGAATTTTTAAGATATAATTTTTATTTAATCTAAATTTCTCACTGAAATGTTACAATAATTCTTAAAAGCTAATAATGCAGTTAAGCTAATTCCTGTTTAAAAAATTACCTAAATTTTAAAGTCAATTAGAAGTCTTTGAAAGCTGCTGTGTGCATTAGCTTTTAATGTCAGACAATACATCAAAGAAAACATAAAATAGCAAGCAGGAAAACTGACTCTTTGGTGTTGAAGACAAGACCCTTTTATAAACACATTAATGACAGAGATAGTGTTTTTCACTCAGTGTGCACTGAGGCATAATGAATTTAGGGGCCCAAACTGAAATATATTTTCCTCCAGAAAGCACAGTCATTTAAACAACCATTGATTTGCTACCTGGTGTGTTGACACTTTATGATGAGTTTCTTCAGAGCCAACTTATCTTACTTTTCAGATAATAAATAATGCACAAAGGAAATAAAACAATGCATGCATGCATCAACAAACACACATATTCATATAGTTATTTTGTCAATGCAGTACTGTCCTTATTGAATGTTAAGGTTGTTTAGGTGATGCACAAGGACTTATCAAATCAGAAACATTTATTAATCGTATTTTCATTTACTAATGTAACCCATTTGTTAAGGATAAATAGTTTCTTCGTTTAGAAATGCTTCAATATGTCATTTTTATGCATATTTTTTATTACACTATATGTGTGTTCATCTCAGTTGCAGGAATTAAATGAGTGGATTTCAAAACATGTATAATTAATATAAGTTAATTTGCTCAAATGTGAAATATTGTCTTATTTGTAGTGATATAGTCTTTAACTGGGCTTTCTATAATTATGCATAATTTTAGTATAAAATTAGCATTGATAAATATTATGAAAGAGTCAGTCATCTGACTGTAATCTTAAAAGTAAATTGTTTATTATAAATGAGTCACTAAGGATTGCTAGATCATCAATGAGAAATAAGAATCTTCCCATGAAGAGGGAAGAAATCTAGAGTAAAGAATGCCACAGTTCTAAGTGCCAAATCTGTCTCTGGAGAAAACTTCCCTTCTCCATTGAATATATTGAGCAAGCTGAACAATAAACTCAGATTAGAGTCCTAAAAGAAGTTTTAAACTGGATGAAATTATTTTTCCAAAACAGATCTAGACTCTGTTTTCCTTTTTACTTGTCTTCCCTGTTATTTCATAGCACAGTTCATGCTGCAAGACATGTATGTAAGACTATGAAACAGGACAGACTTATTGAAGGAGGAACAAGCAGTATTATACAGACCTGTCATAAACCATCCAGCCTGGGAGCACCGAGGAAATAGCCCAAGGTCTCTTAAAATTTCTACAAGTTTTCTTTGCATTAAATGTGGTTGTAGCCTGACCGCAGCATACAGACACCCTTTGCTTCTCTGGAATTTAAATCTAATACAATCCTGAGCAAGTACACAAAAACTCGTATCATTCATATGTATGTGTGTGTGTGTGTGTAAACATAAAGTCACTTGTTTAATTGGCTTTAGGACCTGTCTGTTCACTCTCATTTCTAAGATGAAGATGAGATATAAAAAACTAATTTTCTGAGATCAAAATAGCATTTGAAACAAGATAAGGAGGTACTTCTAGAATTTGTGAAAGCTTTTCTAATTCAAGGCTTTTTCTCCCTGTTTTCTAATCTGTTGCATTTTTACCTTTTCTCAGATAATTTTCCTCACTCCCCAAATATCTTGCTTTGTTCTTTTCTTTCCTCTTCTTTCTAGATACTCCTCTGAGTGTTCTCTTCTTGGCTGTGTATTTTGCCCTGCTGCTTCTTTTGAAGTCAGTGGCAAATCTCTTATTGATTTCAGCATGAGAAAGATCAGCTTTCACTCCTTTGCTTCTCTCCATTTTACCATCTCTAATAGCTGGTAGCAAAATCCCACTGACTGTGGCTCTGATCTCTGAAGTGCTGGTACACCATGCTTTTGAGTTTTGATCCCAGTCAGCTCACTTTTTGACAGCCAGAACTGTATCAAAATAGAAGCACTACTGTGCTGAAAAAAACCCAGGGATTATGAGCTGTGTTTTATTCTTTTCAACTAGTGCTGAGTGTTAAGATTTCTTGTGTAATGTGATTTCTGCTTCTCAACTACTTAACTTCCCTCAGTCATCATGCTCATGCTGTTCATTAATTCTACCCACTCAGTAAGGCAAGCTGAAAAGAAGGCAGAGCAAGGCAGAGAGAAGTATTTCTGTTTAACTCCTGGAATTTCTTCATCAATTATCTCAATAAAAGACAGATGAAGATTTTGGGGATATTTTTATTGATATGACTTATATCAATAGAAGGCATATTAAAGCCAGCACTGTTACTTGCAATGATTTGTTTTCACTTCTCACAATAGCAAAGGCAAACAGCATGATACCAAGTTCTCCTTGACAGCTTTCTTCTTAAATTGCTCTATAATCTATCACCAGGAAAAATTTTATCATAATTAAATATTTTACCTTAGCTGAAATAGAGATGTATAAGTTTGGTCTGAGGTATGGGTCCTGAATGTCTTATGTTTAATCAGAAATTTGATTTTCTTTGCTTGCATGTCTATATCTATGTGTGTGTGTATAGGCACACAAAAATCTATAAATACGTATGCATACACAAACATAAGGGAGAAAGAAACCAAGAACAAGTGGTACTGTGTGAGAGAACACCTTCAGTTAAAAGGAATGTAATTGTGACAGATAGTGGTGATTCTGGGTCTTACCAATATCTAAACTTATTCTTGAAGGCATTGCTTAATGCAATGAAGGCATTAATTCCTTAATGCCTTCAAGTAGCAGGCAAGATTTCTTTCATGGTATTACTTTCTGGTGTCTGCAATAAAAATTTATATCTAGGCTGAGAAAGTATGAAGGAGATAATCTCGCATGACTCCTAAAATCTTACTGTCAAGAGGAACCACTTGTGATAACACTTGAAGTCTTAAAATTGTATTTCCATAATCACATTGTGTGAAGCTTCCCATATCAATTGATCCCAGATACAACTGGTATATTATTGTGTTTCTTTTTTGCATGGAAAAATTGTGAAGGAAAGTCAAAGATGAGATAATAAAAACAGTGAAATTAACAAAAAGGGAAGAAATGGATATTCCAATTAAGAATATAGACACAGCTTTAAAAAAGTAACAGGTGGGGGGGTTTGTGTTCATCAACTTAGCATGCTTTGAGACACATCTGAATTGTTAAGAATGCTTAATATCTGTTCATTAAAAATAAAATTTTGGTATCATTTAAAATAGGCTATCAGAAATGCTATTCAATATAGTTAGTTTCCCCAAAATAATGTTTTTAAGAAGATTCTGATTTCTCTAAAGATACAATTTTTTGATGTCAGAAAAAAAACAAACCAACAACTTTGAACAGAAATCAATAAGTGATTGGGAATTTTTTTCCTCTTAAGATACCATATAAGTAAAATTTTTTAAAAAATCCAAGGGAAAAAAATATAGACTGGAGTTAAAAATACTTGACTTGGTTCTCCAACATATTTGAAACAAATCTTGTAGGTAAGAATGTCCACTTGGAATTTCTTAATAATTCATAAGGAAAGCCTTTCTTTATATTGAAAGCCATTTTGAAACTTATCCAATTGTTAGGGTTAGTTACAGACATATAATAAACTTTGAACGATCTAACCAATTTTGCAGATTCTGGAAAAAGGATAAAAAATTTTGAGACCTAAGTAAAACTTCAGAAGTCGCAAAGACAAATCACCTAGAAGTTACTTTTACGCTGACATATTAATGGCATTGTGCTAACCTATCGTTATGGAATATCAATCATATTTCATTAGCTTAATAAGTGCTCAGCATCACTTTCTGTGCTACAATTATCAACTACTTCATCTGGGTTTTAATCATAAGATAAAATTTTTATTTTGCTTTATATGTTACATATATATCATTGAAATTATGCTTGTTGACACAACAGTGTACTCTAACACGTATTAAATGGTAGTTCCCTTATGACAAAACCACTTAGAATATATTTTCTAGGGGAGTTTTGTTTTATGATTTTATTTTAATGATATAATAGGATTGGTGGCCAAAGCTCATGTTGAAAATTTTATATAGACTGTAAAAATTCATAACACAAAATCAACATATATATTTAAATAAATTTAAGAATGCTTAATTGACATGCAATTTTTTTCTGAATGAATGTCTCTTATACAGCCATGCATTGCTATTTGATAACAATACCTAGAAAAACATCAAACATTAAAACCCTCCACATTTAAAATATATTCTTGAACAAAAATATATTTGTTTAGCAATATCTAATTAAGAAAAAATTGTCTCCGTTTTTCAGTTTGAGAGACACTGCCACTGGAGCTCATGGCTGTTTCTGATGTCCTCACTTCAAGAATAATTTAGTATAAATAAAAGAACCATACAAACTATTTGGAAGTTGAGGCTTAATGAACTAATATTTTTTTTCTAATGAAGTAGCAGGTGAAGGTTATATTAAGCAGCAGAGAGAGATACAATAAATCTTCACTTTCTTTTATTTGTGCCAAAAATGCAACAAAATCCAGTGTCTAGGAAATTCAGCCAGTTCAGCTGAAAGATGTGTCTACTGTAAGATCAAACTTGGACCACTTTACCACCTTAAAAATGGTTCATCTTTAGCAAAAGAACATTTTAGCTATGACTGCATATTTTTAAAAGAAGACTTTAATTCAAAAACAAACTGGAGTTTGTCTAGTGAAGCATAAAGATGTGGGATATTCAGAACAGCATATTAAAAAAGCATCTCTTCTAGCTTTTTAATTAAAAGAGTATAAAGCCAAGGCAGATAAATGTTAACAATTTATTGACAGCTAGTTGCATCTTTGATCCTAATTGAATTCACTTACTTGTCAAACCATACATGAAAGAGTGGCTATATCTTCAGATGACTTCATTATACATGGGTTTTATGAGCCTATCTCTGATAATTCTTTTTCAAGACTCAGAAAGGAGAAAAGGGATTCAGTTCTTCTTTAAGATCAACAAAATACAATTGCTCACTTATTGATTCTTCACCACATTCTGTCTTTAGGTGATATTGTTTTTACTGACATAGCATTAGCGAAAAAGGGCCGGTAATTTCAAGAAAGCTTTGTTTTGGAATCCTCGGTAAGCTAACTCAAGACAGTTCCGTCATATGCTTATACTGTGTGCCACTATTAGGAAATAGTTTTCCTAGGAAGAAATGGTTCAGCTTCTGAGTTCCTGTAACACCAGTGTTTGTTGTCTGCCAAGAATGTGTCAGTGATACTCCTTGTACCTTTCTGCTGCACATTCCAGCTTGTCTGAATATTTTATCAAGGTCCTTATCATAATTCATTGTCTTGAATTTCACATTACAACGAGTGTGTAACATCACTGGAACTATACAGATAGTAGTCTATCTTTAATCTTTGATTAAAAGATTATATTACTGATTTCTCTCTCTTTTTTTTTAAAAATCATTGTTAAATAAATAGATTTTTAATACCGTACTAGCAACATATAGGATTCATGTTTAAGAATCAAGAATATAGCTGATACCTGAATCCTCTGGTGCTTTTTAAACTAAAACTTGACCCGGTCCATTATGAAATGATTTATAGCATACTGCTTTTGTTGCTTTTGTTCCTTCCAGTACTTGTCATGCAACTCTATTTGATTTGCCTATAGGCAAGTCCTATATCCGATGTATGGCAACGTGTGTGTTTAAATAAGCTTCCGTTTAAAGCAATTTTTTTTTAATTTCAGGTAGTAACTCACTCCTTTTATGAAAAGACACTTTCAACAAGTGATTTTTTAGGATTCAGTTGGGATAAGTGAAGAAAAACTTTATGCTTAAACAAAAAGGAAAATAGTTCTAATGAGAATGTAAAGAAAGAATCATTGCTCTATAGTTGTGCCTATTAAATACAGTTTACATGCCACATTTTTGCAATTTGTCAGACTTTATAAATTCAGGGAGAGGGATCTGAATTACTCTCTAATGCACTATATATATAAAAAAATCAATGCCAGAGGATTGCTTCCATGCTACAAAAAAATGGCTTTTAACAGCATTCAATGTCTGCTTTTGCTTTCAGATATGTTCTTCCAAAATAAGAAAACTTAGAATAAAGATGTCTTGGATTTAAAAGGAAACGTTTTAGTGGTGGGGGGCTGTGGGGCAGCCTCTGTGAGGAGAGACGGCGCTGCCCTGTGCTGGACACATCCATCTTCAGGCAGTTCCATCAGACACACTGCAGGGTGCAGCTGAGCCCCACAGCTGAGCTGGTGGCACCTCACTGAAAATGTATTAAAGAAAGGGGAAAAAAAACACCGTGGGAGAGAAGAGTGAGAAAAATGTAAGGGAAGCAGCCCTGCAGATACACAGGCAAAGTCTGTGAAGAAGGAGGAGGAGAAGATGCTCCAGGTGCTGGAGATTTCCCTGCAGCTTGTGGAGAAGACCATAATGATGTAGCTTATCCCTGCTGCCCATGGAGAGGACAATGCTGGAGCAGATATCCAGGTTGCAGCACATGGAGGACCCCACACCAGAGCAGGTGGATGTGTCCTAAAGGAATCTGTGCCAAATGGAAAGGAGCCCATGCAGGAGCAGGTCTTCTGGCAGGACCTGTGGGCCATGGCAAGCATCCATGCTGTAGCAGTCTGTGCTTGAAGGCCCATGTCCCATGGAAAGGACCCACGCTAGAGCAGTTCTTGGAGAACTACAGCCTCTGGGAAGGACCCATGCTGGACTGGTTTGTGAAGGACTGTATCCCATTAAAGGGACTCCACATGGAACAGGGGAGCAGAAGGGATGAACTGTTAGAAACTGACCACAGCTCCCCACTCCCCATTTGCCCTTGGGAGCTCATTGGTAAATGGTCACCATGCACCTGTATATATATGAAAAAATCAAGTATGCAGATCATTAACTCCTTCTGTAACAGTCTTCCAGATGCATCACTTCGGTCAGGTAGTTAATACAGGAAAATTCAGTCACCTATACTTCCTTGTTAAAGAAATTAGTATGTACTGAGTGTAGACTGCATGGGATTCCTAGACAGTCAAAGAGTAGATGTTACCATTTTGGCAAACTGAAGGAAAAAAAAAACCAAAAGCAACACACAGGTCTAGGATAGTTAAAAGTGTTCTGTACAGCCTATGTTTTTGAGAATAAGGGACAGCTAAAGTTTTTGCTTTGTGGCTTGTTACAGTCTAGGACAATGGTGCACCTTTAGTAAAACCCAGTATAATTGGTTCTGTGTTCTGGAGGTGTTTAGATTTTTCCTGGATTACTGACACAATTAGGTAACTAAATGGAATAAATGAGGTTTGTAGACTTAAGTTGTTTGGATGATTAAGCTATACATAAAGTGACATGGTTTGGGTTTTTTAACAGAATTTCTTTGGCATCTTATTGATTATGTTGTCAGAACTGAAAATTAACACAAGGCAACAGAAGTCAATTGATAAGTTCTTCACAATTAAGAGTAGCTGCTATATACAATATGCATAAATTTTCTTAGATGGGTTTTAGGGAATTATGCTGTCTGAATCTAAACGATATGACATATATTAGACTAATATACACAGTTGTAAAGACCCTAACATGAGGTAATTAACCTTTTACTTATATCCCTGCAGCTCTATTAAAACCACTATTATTCACTTACTATCTCTGAAGAGATTGTTTCACCAGGTTTCAGCACAAAAAATATTCATAGCATACAAACAATAGCTGGAAGCTAATTCTGATATATTAAGTGAGATTCTTCTCAAAAGAGCATGGAGTGATTATTTCCATTGAAAACTATCAAGGTCAGCTTGAATGGACTCCTGAACAACCTGTTCTAGTGGAAAGTGTCCCTGTTCATGACAGGGTATGGAACTTGATGATCATTAATGTCCTTTTCAAACCAAAATATTCTATGATTCTGTGACAAGTACATGGGCATGCACTTGTGAGACAAAAACCTAAACTATTATAAGTAAGTCTAAATGAAGCAAAATTTATTTACAGCTTACTTTCAGTATTTTTCCCTTATCAGTATATATCAAGACTATATTTATAACTTATGTACTAGAACATCTCTACATGACTATATTGTGCTACTGGTATTACAACATGGATCTTGGATCTTCTACATTGTGATATAAAGACATTCTGCAGACTGAAGAACTGAGAGGGAGGATACCTCCCATGATCAGTGTCTAATTATTCTTTGTTTCTTTGAAATTAGTGTAAGGAAATTAATTACTTCTTTCTAGAGGTATAATTAAAAGTGGTTTGTAGTTGATTCAAAATTTAAATGGAAAGTACATTTGATATATCATTGCATGAGGTTTTGCTTCTTATATGGAGGTGACATAAAATGATGGCCGGTACAATTCCACATTTTCTACTCTTCTTTCAGTTGTCTCTGAATCAGCAGAAGGTTTCGTCCTCTAATCAAGTAGGAGAATATGAAATGGTTAGTACTCAAATAGAAAAAAGAAAGCGTTGGTTCTTTTTTGTTTTGGTCTAGAAGCCAAGGTCATCAAAAAGTATTACACTGTAGACCTAAAGACATCGGATCTGAAGAGAATAAGACACTCCTGTCGAAAGCACATTTGACTGTAGCCCCAGAGATGAAAGGCGAGTGACTAATCATCTCAGTTCTTTGCCTGAGTTTATTTTTTTTTTTTTAAATATTAGAAGAGAATCTGCAGAGCATAAAAGCAATAGCGAGGATGAAGGTCAGTTAGAATATTGTTGTACCACCACTTATAAACGAAACAGCTCCAACATATTTTAAAAAATCAAAGAGGCTTTTATACACTCACTAATAAAAGATGCCAAAGTGCTGTTAGTAGCAGATTTAAAGCGATTTTTGCTTGTGGTGATTAAACCCAGCAGGCATGCTTGTTTTACAAACAGAATCTAACTCCTTTTGTGTATAATTCGTGAAGAAACATAATGCATTTTCTATCACAGACAAAGAAATGCAAGAACTTTAGTATCTTTCATGTAACAGATCAGATTTAAAAGATGCTTATAATGGAAGGTTTTCATCTGACTGACCGAACCTATTAAAGTGAGGCTTCAGTCTGCTGTTAGCTGATGTTTTGCTCCAGCTTTGACACATTCCAATGGTAATACTGAATTAAATTAGTACACACTGGAAAGTCTGAAAAAAATTAAAAAGAAAAAAAAAAAGAGTAGATTTTGAAGAAATAGTCCTTAACTCATCCTTTCTTTTTACTGTGTCTCTGCTGAACAGAGATACGTTAAGTAATGTTGACTTTCAAATATTCCCCTCAGAGATACAAGAGTATGGATACTTCTTTGCTTTACCACAAGGGTATTAAAATATTATTACTGAAGAGCAATGCTCATAGCATGAAAGTTATAAAGAACATTCTCAATAAATCAAGCAAACAGATACAATGGCTTTCAAAAAGTAGTTCTCAAAAGTAGTTCTCATGTGCTATTCTCTTTTTGTAATTTGCTGTACTGGATTTCACCTTATATGATGCTTTCTGTGCTTGACTGCAGACCATATGTTTCATGTCAAATGTACGCATTACAGAGCACTGTGTTTGCCTGTCAGATTCTGCTTCTTCATGGACTTCTAACCAGAAGCGTGCGTGATAAAACAGAAGCATATGTCTTATGTGAATAATTGCATTTCACAACTATTTGAATGCTGTGCACAAAATAATGTCATTTAATTATTTAAAACATATATTAAAGAATCTAGCTCAAATTTCAATGGTAAATATTGTAAAGCCTGCTTCTTGAGATTCACACACGTACAGGTTTCAGTGTTCATGTCCAATGCAGTGCATTAGTGTTTTAGCTGCCACAGTTGTGCTAACCTGTTTCAGTGGCATATGCATTCACTCACTAGTTGTTTGGTGAAAGCAAATTAGATTGTTAATTCTGTTTCTGCGTTCTACTCTTTTTTACTGCTGTGCATTAATTCTATTAACACACCCGTTGAGAAACTGTGTGCCAAGATTAATAACAAGCACAAATGAAAGATAGTTCTGCAGTTCATTAAATAGGTGATAAAAAGGCAGACTCTGTGGTAGGCAATAACAGTCAGACAGAAAGTAAACAAATAATGTTTGTCTTGGCAGAGTACTAGCTGATACTGCAATCTTTATGCATTCTTTCCAATTTATCATGATAAAATCTGTCATACAGATCTCAGAAAAATCAAGGCTACATTTAGAGAACTTGTTAGACACAAAAAAGATACCCTTATGATGTGTAAAATCTGGTGCTAGTCTCCATGCTTACATACTCTTTTATTGCTCCCAACACTCCCAGTAACTGTAAATGACAAGAAACAAACAAACCACCAGACCAACCCCCAGATCACTTCAACCCAACATTTAGGATGGGATAGAACGCATGGTCTATGAACCAACCTCATATGTGCTGTATGCACATTCCCTGACAAATGACAGATGGCACACTCTGCATGATTAAGAAATTCACAAGTTCCAGTTACTCAGCCTTGAGCACATAATAAAGATGATTTCTGACCTAGTCAGGTGACTCCTGAGATGCAGAAAATGGTAGAGTCTCTGTGAGCTGCTCTGGAAGGGTTAATTCATCCTAGAGACTGCTGGATATGTCGCATTTCCCATTTTGTAATAGGGAAAAAGAGACACACACCTTTTACAGGAATTCAAGAACTTTAGTGTAATTTCAATCTTAAAAATCTAAATAAATCACAGCATTTATAATAGCTAGTCTGATACAGTGATACTGACATTCATAATCCAAAATATCCAATCAAAGCAAAATAAATATTAATATTAAAGCAATTAATAACTGTTGCACATTTTCCTACTGTATTGCTTTCTTTTGGTGTTACAGTTCAGATACACAATATCAGTACTCCTCAAGAAGAAAGAATGAGGTATTACGTCCCAAATTCTTCACCAGGATGAGCATGGTGTTGATGGTGGCATTCTCTTTTCCTTACTCTGGGATTCACTTGGAACTATTTGTGTGTATTTTCTAACATGGTTTTACACCTTGTTTTTGCTTTATAAGTCTACAGGTGGACATTACAGTTGAAGTTACTATTTATGGTATATTTTATGTGTTAGATACTTGCTCTTTGTTCATTTTGTTACCCTTATAATCACTTTGTCCAGATCTCTTAACTGACTACTGTTTATATTCGCAGTGCCATCCAGTGTCATCTTTTGCCTCTTCTATTACCATGCTATGGCTGCACTCCATTGCACTGCCTCCTTCATCTCCCCTTTCAAGGGGCACACTGTGCCCCCTATTTTACTAACCTATTTGTGTTACAGAATGAATATGCATAAACTCAAGATCCATTTAAAAGTTTGGACTGTTTAAGTGACAGCATCAGCCCACCAAAAGTTCTGTTCAGAATGTTCACACATAATATCAGAAATGCTAAAGGTACTACAGATAGCATAAATCCTAAAGTATCATCTGATCCTATGTCAAATATTGATAGGTTAGTATGTGAAGCATTTTGTGATCTTCATAGCTGTACAAGTTATGATAGGCAATCGCCTTAACTGAACAATATCTTATGTGCATCCTCTGTACAGAAAAACCAAACTGTGATGAATAACATGTTTGTAATGTTCAGACAGTGAAGTGTCAGACACTAAAACAGAGTAAGTAAAATAATTTTATCCAAGTATTATTCTTTATTTTTTCTCAAAAGAAAGAAATACCCCTTCTGCACCCTTGCTTCAAAAAAGATTGAAAAAGGAGGGAAGGAAGGGGAGTTCCCACTCCAGTCATGGCTGAAGTTAAGAACTATGTTCTTCCTGCAGCAGTGGAGATGCCATGCTATGAGACACTGTGCTGCTGAGAGAAGCATTTTGCCCTCTTATGTATGCCCTGCTGTATGCAAGACAAATTGTAAAGTTACAGCCTAGCCCAGTCCATAAATTTGCTGGTCCATATGTGCTCATGAATGTAGTCAATAATGAAATCACACAGGAAAAAAAGAAAAGAAATTATAATTTAAAAGTGGATGGTAAAGCAAGGAAACAGCAGTAAAACCTATAAGAAGACAAAGAGAGAAACTGAAGTTGAAAAATAGTTTTGCTTTTGGAATAAACTTCAAAATGTCATGACTTGATGCAGACGGTAACATCTGGTTCTGTGCAAAAGCAGAATAATCTGCATCCCTTGATATCTCCAGAGCATGTGTAAAAAAAATTGAAGAGAAACTTGAAGGCCACATTCTTTCTGGTTGGTATTCAGTTGTGCCTGAAACTGAAATTATGTCTGTTTGATAGGTTATGAATTCCTGATGATGTCTGAAAACATAAAATATTAGTTCTAGTGTAATTATTTCACATTTTGGTTTCTCAATAGTATTGTATAAATGCTTACTTGTACACCACCTGCTACTTCCATTTTGACATGCCATCCATTAAACTTTGGTCCACAAATGCAGAGGAGCTAGCATTTGATTATGGGGAAGTAAGGAGGGACAGAGGAAGTGCTAGAGAAACACATATAAGCATATTACCAAGCTAGTTTATCTCAAATGTTAACAAAGAACAAGACTTCTCTTTTTTTGACAGAAAAAAGTCTTAAAATAGTCTTAGTTGCAGTGTTTGTAAAAACCTGTCTTAAGCATGGTGCTCATCACTCATGGCCATCTTCCACCAGCTGCAGCTATTATGAAGCATCTTGCAGATAGCTGGCCTATGGAGAACATTACTTAGCAAATACACAAATACATGTTTTCAATACACTTGGTAAAATCAGGAGCTAGGAGAGGGAAACAGATTGTCTTTTGCCTTTGTTATTTTCAAGAGAAAAACAAAGAAAAAAGTCACTTTTCACAGGTTTACAATCCTCTGTATAAAGGTTGAGAAGTGCATTCCAGTGTTCCTTCTATCTTTTTAGGAATGAACATACATACCAATAACATAATACGAAGTATTGCAAGAAACTATAAAGAAAAGTCAATATTATAATTGAAAGGGAAGAGGCTTAGCGGGGAACCAATATCAAAGATGTAAAGTTTTAAATTATTAGTGCTGGAAGCATAGAAGTGATGCTGATCGGCAGTTGAACAGTACATTCCTCAGAATGTAATGGCAACAAGAATGGAGTGAAAGAAAATGAACATGCTGAAAGAGTGCTTTTTTTGTATGTCACCTAACCCTCAAACCACTAACAGTTTTTACTTTATTTTTGCCTCATCCTGTGTCACATAAGTTCAAAACCCAACACAGGTATGTTCCTATGAATGGCTGACAGAAGTTATACTTTTAATCACCATTGATTTCTAAAGCTGATCCCAATCCAAGAGCTGATCTGAAATGACACACCAAATCACACATTTTTGTATCTGCAAAATTACTCTGTAAATGTTGCGTATTACAATACATTGAAATTGCCATTTGAAAAAATAATGCCTATAAACAATTAATTGGATTATTTTTGTGAATATATGCTGTGTAACTACTGTGTCTTTAGGTCACAAAGTAAAGCCACGTGGGAGAGAAGAATAGACATCAATTTGCTAAAGAGTCTGAATTAGACTAATATTGCTCACAGAAAGATATCACAACAAACAGAAGATAGAGCCAAATAAATAACTTCGGTTGTTAACTTCTTCCATTTTTCAGTAATTTTCCAGACAAAAATAATTAAAAATAAACAAAATAAAATAGAAGACATTTAAAATAATTTTAAAAACAAAAAATGTGAGGTTTAAAATTTGCAAGTAAATTTTGAAGTATTCCCTTGTGCTCACAGGACTTAAGAATTTTTCCGGCTGGTCAGAATTGAGCACTGTGCACAGAAAAGTACAGATAGACTACCCAGTGTACCTGTTCAAAACCTCATTTATCTCTTAAACATGGTACTTGTTCATTTTCAGAGTTACAAGTACTTTAACAAATAATGTAATTGTGAAGCACGTTGCTACTTGTGAAACATTTTGTATTCAGCTTTTAATCTTCTTTAATAGATGAAAGAAGTGTAAGGAACAAATGCAGAGCTGGTAAAATAAGATGACATGGGCATCAGTTCCCAGCCTGCAATTCATATCAATAAGCACTGGGGTTAAAAATCTTGTTCATCGAATGCTGTGGCACACATTTATAGAAGTAACTGGCCTGGTCAAGTGAAAACCAGATTTGAAGGAGATCAGACAGAAAGTAACTAAAAGTCTAATAACATATTAGAAGTAGTTAAGTATTAACTAAGTATTAATGAGCCAAAGACTAGTTAAATATTACCAGGGAGCAGGGCCTTGGCAAGCAAATATTTCACACCTAAAAAAAAATTATATTTCTATTTGTAACGACATGATTCAAAGAAGAAGCTGTATTCAGGCCACTAAGTAATAGCTTATGGGTGATGTAGACAGCCAGTCAGCCAGATTAATAAATCAAATTATGATCAGCTCTATACAGTTGGAATAATAACCAAAATAGTAAATTTGTCAGAAATTAAAAGGTTATCTTATTTCATGGCGGTTATTCACTTTAACACACAAAGAGGACACTATTCTAAAGAGAAAGAACACTGAAATGTCCACTTACAAATATACTCTCTGATTTCCAGTTAAGACAGAAAAATATACTACCAAACATTATATTTTGAAGGAGATAGTTCTATAAGGAGATATTTCAAAAATATCCTATATACGTTCTGATATAATGTGTGCTTGCAAAGTCTGCAGGGAAAGAAGTAGGGTGCAGCCTGATACCTTAAGGCAAATCACTTTTGCTGTGGTGTGGAAAGCCACAATTTCCGTTAAGCATCTGCAAACGACATCCAGTATAATTCCCTGCCAGTCAGTCTTGTTGCTGCCTGCAACCACATGACAGAAATCTGTTTCTTACATAAAGAACACATGCTGATGAAAAAGACTTTCTTCCTGAGCTCCACTGACAGACCAGAGTAGAAAAGATGACACTGCAAATGTCATTTTGTAGTCATATGTAATTTTATTTTTGACATCTCTCTTTAGTATTTGATATTTAAGGAACTATAACTTAAATAGAGGACCTCACATGAAACAAATTGTGTAGGCTGATCTCTTCACATAATTGAAAAAAGAACACATTTATTCAGTGTGTATGGCATAAGAATAAGAGGATTCCAAAAACATCTCTCCTTTTAAGCATCAGAACAGACTACCCAGGGAAGAGGTGTAGCCTTCTGGAGGTGTTCAAGGAACAACTGGACATGGCAGTTAGTGCTGTGGTTTAGTTGGCATGGTGATCTTTGGTCAAAGCTTGGACACAAACATCCTGGAGGTCATTTCCAAATGTAATGATTCTGTCATTCTATAAAAGCAAGAAAACTTATGGGTTGAGATAAACACAGTTTAACAGGGAAAGCAAAAGCCATGCACACAAGCAAAGAAAAGCAAAGAATTAATTCACTGCTTCCCATGGGCAGGCAGGTGTTCAGCCATCTCCAGGAGAGCAGGGCCCCATCACATGTAAGAATGACTTGGGAAAACAAATGTCATCACTCCATATGTCCTCCCCTTCCTCCTTCTTCCCCCACTTTATATACTGGGCATGATGTCATATGGTCTGGAATATCCCTTTGGTCGGATTGGGTCACCTGTCCTGGCTGTGTCTCCTCCCAGCTGCCCATGCACCCCAGCCTCCTCAGCAGTGTGGCAGTACGAAAAGCAGAAAAGGCCTTGGCTCTGTGTAAACCCTGCTCAGCAAAAGCAAAAATATCTCTATTATCATCACTATGTTCAGCACAAATCCAAAACACAGTCCTATACCAGCCACTGTGAAGAAAATTAACACTACACCAGCCAAAACCAGCACAGTTTTGTTTCTGCAAACTATGCTAAAATTATTTTTGTCATCCCCTTCATCTGTATACTGTCTTATCTATGACAATCACTATGAACAGCAGAGAATTTTCCCTTTAGAGCTGTGTTCATGAAATTTACTAAACCATGCAAAATCCTTTTTATTCAAGGGAAGGTTACAGAAAAAAACCCAAACCAACAAAACAAACAAGATAACAACAAATCACCTAGAAAAATTACATGACATTTCTGGAGATTGTACCTAAGTTTTGAAAGGAGCTTTACTATTGCAGTCATCACTGAAAAAGAGAGATGCCCACTTATTAGTGTAATTTCCCACTTCAGGTTGTAGATACTTGTTCTGCACTTATGCACTAACTTAATATACCTGAACACTATTAACCACACTTTACTTACCTTATAAGGTTGTATCTATATTGCAATCCAACTATAAAATACTTCAGTTAAACTGAGGATTCTATGCAAATGTATCTTTCAATGTACTTTTTTGAATTTTAATAGCTGTCAATATATAATATTTCTTAATGATACTTGAAATATATGAAAACATATAATAATTCTCTATATATTATGTATTTCATCTATTACATGTTTATAATATATTAAATGTAGTGTTTATTAAGATTATACATTTTGGAAAAGAGAAAAAATCTAATTGGTCAAGAAAAAATTAGTATTCTTTGATTTTAAATATGATATAAAATGTAAATTACTTCTGTTTATGTTTACATGTTCATCTAAAACAACAATATGTTTTTGGTGACATGAAACACTTGTAAACCTAGACAGCTTTGTCTCTCAGCAATGCCTTTTCAGGACTGAATACTCACGACTATTCTTTCTGTTATTCTCAGAGCGTTACATCACTCTGTCAAGGTTTCTTTTTGCTGGTCTCACGAGAGGGTTTGAAAATTGTGGGATGCATACTTGTCCCAGTGCTTAGAGCTATATATTGTTTACATAGCTATTGCACCTCTTAAATAAAGTATATTCACTTTAACACATGGACAATAATTTCAATATACTGTGAGTATATGGGCCATTGTATTGGGTTTGAGTGACAAGGTTTTGTAATGTGGGGCTACAAGGGGTGGCCTCTGTGAGAAGTTGCCAGAAGCTTCCCCCATGTCTGACAGAGCCAGTGCCAGCTGGATCCAAGACTGACCTGCTACTGGCCAAGGCCAAGTCCACCAGCGGTGGTGGTAGTGCTTCTGGGATAATAGACTTAACAAGGAGGGCAAAAAAGCTACTGCACAATTGCAACCACAAAGGACTAAAAATATGTGAGAGGAACAACTCTGCAGACACCAAGGTCAGTGGAGAAGGAGGGGGAGGAGGTGCTCCAGGCACCAGAGCTGAGATTCCCCTGAAGCCCACGGTGCAGACCATGGTGAAGCAGCTCTGCCCCTGCAGCCCATGGAGGACGACAGGGATGCAGAGATCCACCTGCAGCCCATGGAGGATTCCACATCAGAGCAAGTGGATGACCAAAGGAGTCCGTGACCCTGTGGGAAGTCCATGCTGGAGCAGGCTCCTGACAGGAGCTGTGGCCCCATGGAGAGAAAAGCCCACAGTGGAGCAGGTTTTCTGGCGGAATGTGTGACCCCATAGGAGCCCATGCCCTAGTTCCTGAAGGACTGCATCCTGTGGAAGGGACCCATGGTGGAGCATTTTGTGAAGAACTGTAGGCCATGTGAAGGACTCACACTGGAGGACTTCCTGAAGAACTGTCTCCCATGAGAGGAACCCTACACTGGAGCAGGGGAAGGGTGTGAGGAGTCCTCTCACTAAGGAGGAGGAAGCAGCAGAAACAATGTGTGAAGAACAGAATGCAACCCCTGTTCCTAGTCTCCCTGCACTGCCCTGAGGGAGGAGGACAAGAAATCAGGAGTAGTATTGAGTCTGTGAAGAAAGGAGGGTTAGAGGGATGGTGGTTTTTAAGATTTGGTTTTTTCTCATTACACTTCTTTGATTTGATTGGTAATAAATTCTATTACTTTCCTCAAGTCAAGTCTGTTTTGCCTGTGAAAGAAAGTGGCAAATGATCTCTCCCTGCCCTATCCTCATATTTTCTCTCCCCTGTCCAGCTGAGGAGGGGAGTGATAGAGCAGCTTTGGTGTGCACCTGGCATCCAGGCAGGATCAACCCTCTACAGCCATTATAGTGAACAATTTCTTCTTGTATTCTTTTCCCTATCTTGGATTCAAAGGCCAGTAGTGAACTTACAGTCATTACGTACTTTAAAAGTCAATAGTTCAAACATGAAACACCAATCAAGTCCCTTTTTTAAGCAATTCAATAACTCTCATTAGAAAAATACAGAAGGAAAAAAATTGGGGCACTCTCATTCACTTTTGCTAAATTAGGCTGAATTCTACACTGAAATACTGTCTTGATAGCTAATACTGCTCTGCAATGACTGATTCACCACTATCATTGTGACCCAGTTCAAACTCTTGTATTCAGAAGAAACACAGAAAATATATTCTTTGCAGCAGACAGACAGTAATTTAAATTAGCAATTGAAAGAAATAATAGATCCATTAAATGAAAACTGTTTGACAATTAACATTGCATTATAAATGATAGAGATGTATTTTTATTTGATGGAATTGCCTGCATTCTGTTAGGGTCTCAAATTGTCTTCTTTGTCTGTGTTGAATTATCTCTCACTGGCGGCACAAAAAACAACTTGGCTCTCTCCTGGTCACACAATAAAGTTAGCTGTATCAATGATCAGATCAGCCACACATTTATCTTCCTGCTCAAAGCTGCTATGATCAGAAGCAAAACTGCTTGAGAGGAAGTGCTGAGAAGCTTCAATTACATGGTTTGTTTTACCTTACAAGTTCCCTTCTCCCACTCCTAACTAAACAGCTGATCCTCTCTGTCCATTGACCTTTGTTCTACTGATTTTATATCCAGCATTAGTCATAAATTCCTAGTAAGGCAGCATTCCGCCATACCCTATCTTTTACATTCTGCTCCCAAGTATTCCTCTTCACTGTCTATATAGTTTCTTTTGGTTTTGTCTTACTAGTTTAGTCCCAATCAATTTTCCCCTTCTATGATCTGAGTTTCTCATGTTATCATCTTTGAAGTTTAATTTATGGTTAGGAACCAGTGTTGTTACTATATTAAAGTCTAAAATAAGTGTTTGCTTACATATCAAGTTAATGGAAGAAAGCTAGAAGAAACATGAGACATTTTACCTGAGAACTAGGTAAAATCTCCTTTGCCTTCCCAACTTACCTTCTGGCTTACTGACTCAGTTCTCATCACTGCTGCATTCCAGCTCCTCTCACACTGCTTCAGTCTGTGTGCCCATGGATAGAAAGCTACTTCTTTTTCTGTGTCAAATGCAGCACTGCTTCCATTTTTACAGTGCTTGAGAGAATTGAGCTTTCCATTTGAACTAAAAATAGTGAATGTCCTGAAGTGACCAGGAATGGAAAATCACCTCCATCATTTGCTATAGCTCATTTTATTTCTCACTCCTCAGACAGTGAAAAGACGTATTTCAATTACATTTCTGCCTTTTTCATTAGCACTCCATGCTTTTGTCTACTTAAGTGTCCATTTGAAGACCACAGGAATTCACATTTTCCTTCAGGTCCCAGCTAGTTTCCTGAAATATCCCATCTTTAGTCCTCATAAATCCATGACCTTTTCTATTTAACCCACTCCCCATTGCTCCAATGTGTCATCAAACACTATTTATTGCCACCCTAACTGAAAATCTGAATAATCTAATCAAAATAGAGGAAATGGTTGTCCTTTGTCCAACTACCCCTTTTCTCTCAAGTTACTCTACCTGTTCCAGATGCCCACTGAGACCTGAGGCAGTGGAGGTGGCTCTCCCCAAGCAAAATGGGGCATCAGAACTCAGCAAATTGTTGACTGATTCAGGACTTGGCAATGGGAGGTAGGTCAGTGCTCATGGAGGGAGCTCCCCCCTTTCTCCTTAGTCTGGAGTTCTCATGCAGGGTGCCAGCTTTCTCCCAGCTAAAGTCTGAAAGCTGATGAAGAGTCAGCCTCAACAGAGAGAAAAGTGCAATGGTTGGCTGTGCCATGACTCCCACAGTTGGTCAGACTCAGCCACAGTCATTCAGAGAGCTTCACCTCAAACAAGTGTGATGGTGGTCATGTGGCCTCCAGCCTGTTGTTCAAACAAGCTAAAACCAGCTCAGGCCAAGGCAAGCCCAGATCTCCTCAGAAACCCTGTGCTTGCACATTGCTATTAAAGGGCTGTGGACTTCTATATTTTGACAGAACATTGACCAGGGTACTCTGTAGTGTATTCACATATTTAAAAGCACAAGTACTAATGTCCAGACTAAAGGAGGAATGACACAAAAACATTGACTTTCAAATAAATAAAATTACTGTTAAGTCATTATCTTTGTTAATTATTTGTTAAGCATTCATATGCTGATTACTGTAAAGGCACAACAAGTATACCACTGAGGAAGGCAGACGGAAAACAATGTATCTAGGGTTTCAATAAATTTTTCTCATAGTAATTAGTGAAATTAAAACTTCTTTCTTCCAAGAATATAATCTAAAGTTTGTTCAGAAGACATACTAAGACAGAATTTCTGAACCATCAGTTTCGTATTCCAATCCTCATTTTGAGTCACATTGCTGAGTCTTAGAACCCTGAGGTCAGTTGGAGATCAAAATTGTTGAGGTCCTTCAGGTCTATGGTGCACTTCACTTGCATTACCCTTGCTCTTATCAGCTTCCTGTTTTACTCATATTTCTTACTCAGCTTGAGTGATGGCATCCATACTAAAGATTAGTTCTGCAACTGCTTTAATTTTGTTGTCCCTTCAATACCCACACATTTCCTCTTAGCTCTTTTCTGGTGCTCCAAAACACCCATTCAGAGCCAGCTAAGTAAGTTCACAAGTATCCACATCTGATTTAAAACATGAGCTACAAAAACCACTTATGCTGTAAGTATTCCTCTGTGATTAGTGTCATACTACATATGAACTCCTTTTCATCTGCCACATCTCCTCATCCTCCTTCCACACATAAATTCCAGTTTGTGGAACTGCTTCTCCAAGAAGTTCTCACAAGGCTACATACTTATTCGTAATAGATTTCTTTCTGATCTGGTTAGTAACTTTCAAAACTTTCTGACAACCTGGAGTTGTCAGGTGTGATTCCTTTGTCTTCTCCCTCTTTACCATTCCTCATTTGTTATCCTTGTTGTTGCATATATATATATATATATATATATATGCATATATATATATATATTTCCAATATCTTTAGGAACTTGAATTATGTAAGATTGAGAGTTCATTTTCAGAATTATCAAATGTAGTTACAGATTTTGTACTTCCCTTTTTTGGTGGTTTAATTGGTATTTCAAATAATAGAATAAAATCTTAATTTCAAAGTCTCAGAAATTCAAGTCTGTTAAGATGTTTCAACTTGAAAGACTTTTAAAAAACCTCATTTTTGCAGCAGAGACACAGTCCTAGATGGATCTTAAGATGTTATTATAACCCATTGATCACAATAGTAACTACAACTGCAGTTACTAGGAGTTATGTTTTACATTTTTGAGCTATGTCAAGACATTTCTTTTTTATACCATGAAAAGCATCTGAATTCTTGGTAACTTTTTTCCTCTTTTGTCTGTCATATTGAACTGAGCTGTGTAAATGATGTGGCCAAGGTCAAGAGCTAGCAACATAACTGATATATAAAGAAAATTTGAAAAGAAAAAGGAAAAAACCTGCAAAGCTTCATCAGCTTTTAGCTCTTTCTAATTTCCTATTTGTTTACTGAAGAACAATATAACTTACAATAATAACAAAATTAAGAAAAACAGGCTTATTCTCTAAATATTCCATTATCTCTGTGCATTAAAACACTGGCCAAGAAATTTATTTGGCAATTCTTCAGGAAATACTGTACTAATAATGTAATCCATAAAAAAAAAAATGCTATCAAAATGCACAATCTTTTTAAAGTTCTTGTCACTATGCCCAAAGGAAAGCATTTGCACCTTCTTCCTTTTTTAAAGTTTTCTTTTTAAAAATAGACACAGCTTTTGAAAAAAGAAAGGAAGAAAAGGAAGGTTTTCTATTATTTTTTAAAATACAGGAAAACAATATATTTTTAAAAGTAAGTTTTAAGAGCTTTAAAGAATAAATTCAGAAAATATTTTCTAGTGATAAACATTTCTATGCAATATATTCTGGTCTGCAAAGTAATTTTTCCTGCTTAAAAAAATACCTTAGCTTTTGGGTTTTTTGTCTTTTTAAGATAACTTGATGTGAATACAGAAGTGATTCACCTGGCACAGTACAGCTGCTTGAAGATTAATGAGTTGTTTCATTGGGTTCAAGATTTCCACTTGTTTCAGCTACACATTAGTGGTACAATTAATTTCACAACACTGGGGTTTTGTTGTCCAGCATTTCCTATGGAATTCTACCATGATAAATATTCTTTAATTAAACCTTTAAAATGTCACCAATGTTGCATTCTAAAGCTGAAATGCAAAAATGCCTTCAAGGTCTACAAAATCTTTAGTATTCCGTAGGGGAAGTATTAGGACACAGAGATAGCCTCTAGGCTGGTGATTTCTAAGTCTGTTTGGCTTGAAAATGCTGCAAATATTTAATGAAGAGCTTTTTACAATTTAACTCTGAAAGTTTTGGCACTTTAAGGTTATCAAGGTGAAACAAAGCAACAGTTCATTCACTCCAGAATATAATCTTTCGTATTCTTAGTGTTGGAGACTATCAGATACTTCAGATTTCAACTGTAAGTCTAAGCATGGGACTATTTCCATTCACATGGTGGCATTCTTTGGAGGTGGGAACAGAAATTAAATCTCCATCTGACTATGCTGTGAAGTCCAGGCTGCACACCATTCTTAAACATACAAATATTATACTTTTTTTTCCATTTCTAAAAATATATCGAGGCTTATGACCTCAACCTGGAAGTTAACATATTTTTCTTTTTCTTCAAGATAAGAGATTCTCCCCTCTACTCTGCCCTTATGAGACCCCACCTGGAGTACTGCATCTGCTCTGGGCCCCCCAACATAAAAAGGACATCGACCTGTTGGAGTGGGTCCAGAGGAGGGCCACAAAAATTATTTCTGCTATGAGAAAGGCTGAAACAGTTGGGGTTGTTGAGCCTGGAGAAGAGAAGGCTCTGGGGGAGACCTTATAGCACCTTTTCAATACATAAAGCAGGCTTCTAAGAAAGATAGAGACTTTTTACCAAGGCCTCTAGTGACAGTACCAGGAATAACAGTTTTAAATTGAAAAGAGGGTAGATTTAGACTGGAAGTTAGAAAGAAATTCTTTGTGATGAGTGTGGAGGGGGGGGGTGGCACTGGAACAGGTTTCCCAGAGTTGTTGTGGATGCCACATCCCCGGAAATGTTTAAGATCATGTTGGGTTTTGAGGAGCTCAATATAGTGGATGATGTCCATGTCCATGGCAGGGGGGTGGGATTAGATGGTCTTTGAATGTCCCTTCCAATCCAAATGGTGCTATGATTCTATGATTCTTGTTTCTATGACAGTATTTGATTACAATATTTAAAATATTGAGCACCAAATTAGTATTTATTTTAATATTTCTACTTTAAATAATTTTTCTTAATACTGTTCTTCTTTGGATAGAATAGCATCAGCCCAGAATGTAATCAAATACATTCTTATTCTAAGAACCCTCTATTTATGTGTTTGGTTACATCTTAAAGATGTGACTACTAAAGATAAGACTGTTGTATTGCTCACCTCTGTCAAAGGTGTCTAACACTAACATGGTATAAATTGAGATGGATTATATATGAGGTATTGAAGTGTTGTTTTTACCACGTGGAACAGAAACTACATGAATCCATGTAACTCAGATCATCAAAACAAATGTATCGATATTCATAGCTCATTTTCTTACTCTTTGTGGTTCCTTCCAACCTGACCAATTCTATGATTCTATGATTCTGTGACTTTCAATATAGACTCTCTGAGATTCATTTTCTGAAATGTCTGGGTAAGAAACTCATATCTTGAAATTCAATGGTGACAAGGAGTTGGGATGTAAATATAACGAAATCCCTAAAATACAGGTACAAATATGCTAAAGATAGAGAAAAGGGACACCTAGTGCATGAAATGTTATTCTAGACTGGACCTATCTTAATACGATCTACAAGTTTTTGGAATGAGGCTGCTATTTCTATTAGGCCTATGGCAGGTGGATGAACTTCTCAAACAAAACATTTGCTAAACACCTAGATTTCCAAATCTATTATTTATATTCATACCTGAAAAAGAAAAGATTCTGAAATAAGAAACCAGGTAAGAACTATGAAATCTTTTGATAGAAGACTTCTATCCAGACAGCTATTTCCTGATCTTTCCTCATCCTGACTATAGGTCCCACATATCTATTCTGTTCTCAGTCACAAAATACTCAAGCTTCAAAAAGACCTCTTTGAAGCAAGCCTTTGAGATTACTAGAATAACTAACTTTGAGGTGGTTATTTGGTCACTGAAGAGAGAAGAGTGGTCACATTCTTTTTTTTATGCCTTCTTTTTCTTCAGTCTGTTCATATTTCAAAGCTCGAAATGCTGTTCTTTTTGTAACTTACTGAGTGAAAGATTCATGGCTTTCATTTGAATGATATCATTAGTCATATAAGAGAAAAGTGACTAAGACAAAAAGAGAGGGAGTTTCATGGGGAATAAAAAGCCATTATATCCTAGTCACAAAGTTTTCTAATCCAAAAGAGTACCTACAGTACCCTACAGAAATGCCTGTGAAGTGCTCAGCCCAATCAAATCTCCCCATGGTTGTTCTTTGAATTCTTTATTTCTAGCTTCTGTTGCATGCATATTTAATCAGACTTCTCACTTCTGTATATGCAAAAGAAATTTTAAATAAAATATGCTCTATAGAAAGGAAAAGGACCCATTAGCTCACTTCCAAAGCCAATGATTAAATTTTCAGAAAATACCTTATCTGAAATGGAGTTGATCATAATAGTCTCCTATCAAAAAGATCCATGATCACCATCTTGTGCCATAAAACAACATATTGCATCCAGTATCTAGAAATTTAATAGTCAGTTTAATCTAAATAATTACTAAATATTTTACTCAGTTTTAATGAATACTAATTATCCTATGCAGTTTACTTATTATCATTTTTAGCTGGCCTAAAAGGGGAAAGATAATACAGAAGGTATAAACTAGACTTTTAATATCAAGGTGATTTTAAAAGAACCATCTACCTTCATCACCAGAGTGGTTTGTAGACCAGAGTCCTCATGTGGTCTTCACGTACGTATCCTTGGGAAATCTTTCTCCATGGTATTTGAAACAAATTAAAAGGGAAGATGAATAACACTTCTTATCATTCACAGAAACTTGAATATTTCTGAGATCCTGCAAGGAATAAAATGGACCATGGTCTGTTTGTTTCCTTTCTTTAGACCTGCACTAAAAACTAGCTCTCCAGGTTCTGAGAAATCCTTATATCACATATGATCTCCCATCAAATTCCTTATTTTCTTAAGTGGAATTGGAGGGTGATAGGATAGTGCTGTTTGTCCTGTTTTCCTCAGGTGTTTTGCCTTCTAGCTACATACGTATTAGAGATCAGAAGAGAAACTTCCACTGTCTCCAGCAGTTTAGAAATTTAGCTTTAAGGGGATAGACCTATTTCTAATACTTCTCTGACTATGTTCTCACAAATGTAAGGGCAAATTTCCATGAATACTCATGCTGCACATCACTGAGTAATACATTTTAATTGAAGATGGAGGTAAGATCCTGCCTGTAGAGAGGAGAGGAGAGGATAGAAATGTCTCAGTTTTAGGGGCAGGTTGATGTACTGTCCTGGTTTGAAGGACAGGTGTCTGTTAAGGAAGGTGGGAAAACCTCCCTTGAATACAAGATGACCCCCC
>VZRJ01000976.1:29365-100090 GCA_013397565.1 Ptilonorhynchus violaceus
CCTCGCGATGCTCCAGCCTCTTTGTTTTCCTTTAATTGGGGGAATTGTCCTGGCTTCTGGGCTGGGCAAGTGATCCCTTTGTCCTTAAGTATCGTCGTTCTCTGTCGTCACCGTGGAATGCAGCTCTATAGATAACTCCCTTTTGTTCTTAAGTATCGCCCATCAAATTTTTTTTCCCGGCCAGCCCCTCCCATCTACACAGCCTGCCTAGTACCTGAGGGAAAGGAGAAAAATTTCATTTTCCCTAATCCATAACATGTACCCTTCATGACCTTCACACTACTGGATTTGAAAATATTTGAGTTTCTTGTGGATGACAAATCCTATGACTACAGAAAAAGGAAGGAGACAAAGGCATGATTTACCTTAGATAAAACAGCCTTTTTAGTAAAGACTTACCAACATTAGACCAATTTGCAGCACTATTGACTGTTTTTATGAATGGTTTATTCACTAAATATTCTAAATGATGCCAATTGTCTGTGTTTCAGTTTGTTGGCGTGCTTCAGCTCTCTATTAAAGAACTTTTCTGCTTAGCTCAGGTTGTCATGACCCATGAATTTGTTTCATAAGATGACAAGTGTTTGTTAATTGGAATGGTTCTTATATAGGAGAAAGAAGTCTTATAAATTGTACACTGAACCTTGGCAGACATTGAATATTATTATTATATTTATTTTATTTTAGTTTTTTTAACTAAACTCCATTGCTATTTAAGGAATGAAGTAGACACTTGAGAAATACATTGCTGTATATCAGACAGTCCATGTATTTCATGGACCTTTTATATTTTCCAGGGGAAGACACTACTAACCACTCTATCAAGTCAGCAGAGCAGAAGTCTAGGATTGTTTCCAATACGGAAACATAATAATAATAGGCTATTATATAAGAATAGGCTATCCCTGACTTGTGTAATGATTTTTAGTAAATCATTTCAATTTCTCTCAGGTTTTTGTAATAGTGGAGTAACGATGCTCACATTTTTGTGGAGAACTTAGATATCCACACGCATGCACACACACACACATGAAACAGGAACTAAATGAAGTACCAAAATTTATGCATGTACAAGAAACTATTTTTGCCTTAGCACAAAGCAAAATGCTTTTTATTGGTACTAAATAAAATATACCTACTAAAAACATAACTTCAATTATTCATTATTACCTAATTATATTGTATGAGTATTCTATTTTCTTTCATATGAACCAGCAACGGATTGCTTTTTAAAATACCTGTTATATTGCCCTTTTCTATTTCCTTTTAAGAAGTACAAAATTTGAAAGAGGACAAGCAGAGAGTGTTTATTTATATTCTACCAAGTAAAGCTAAAGAAAAATACTTGTCTTCCCCATATTTTTCTCTTCTTCTGATTTGACAGCAATGAAAACCAAACATTTCTTCTTTTTGGTGCTACTTGGGAAGTAGAAAATATATAAAGATATTTCAGTACTTTTTTTTGTTAGTATATGATATTACAATCCTCACAAATACTGATTCCACTAGCTTAATCCTAACTATGGAGTGAATTAAAAATCTTCTATGCAGCATCACACAACCAGATTGAAATACTTCTCTTTTTTTAAGATTTGATCAGTTGAAGAACCTTGTAGTCCTGAGGAGGAAGCCGATGAAGAACAAAGCCTCAGCAGTAATGATAACAGGACTGCCTTAGACTAGCAGAGTCAACATTGGAGGGAACAGTATTTGTCAAACTACTACACAAGACCAAGACAGCAATTTCCATACAAAATTATTTGCTCTGTTCAGTATATTGTATCTCCTCTTTCAGTTAAGCAGTCTGCTCTTTTTGAGAAATCCAAATTAACGTAAAATAAAATAGTATTTATTTTTATATAGAGAATTCTGTTTAATATTTATCACAGATTGCTTTATTCAGCACCCATGCAAATCATACAGAGTCACTGTTCAGGTCAGTGACAGTCGCAATTAAGACTTGTGATCCATGGATGTCTACATTCTTAGTGGAAAAATGGATGTAAAACAGTGATTTCAGTAATTTTAATAAATATATAAATAAGGCCGAAAAGTATTGTTTATCATCTGATCTTATTCCCATCTGTCGTAGTTATGCATTTCAGCATCTGTACCACCTATACATCTACTGCTGTTATTAACTATGAAAATTTAACTGATTATAACTGACATGCTTGCAGGTTTGTTATTAAACATCTGCAATTTTTCTTTCAAACTGTAGTTCTATATTCATAAGAGTCGTAAGAACTTTACAGTATAAAATTTTCTTATTAATATTTTTTAAAGTCTTTATCTTTTTGTACACTTACTTTGCCTTTTAACACAATTCTTGTCTCTTTCTCTAATTTTTATTCTACTCAAGTACTACAAATTTACAAGAGTATTAGTTAGTTACTGCTTACAAGACTATGGATTAGTGTAATTCTTATCTACAATTTCTAATTCTTTTCTAATTTAAAAATTATTTCTGCCTTAAAAATGCCACTAAGCTTGCATAAATAGCCACCTTACATAGTTTCCAGAATCTTTCTGTGCCATTCTTTTACCAGATAATGTTTAGTTGTGAAGTCACTGCTAAAAGAACTTCTAATGTCACAAACGTTAGAATATTTACAGTGTAGGCAGACAATTGGCACCATGGCAAAGGCATAGCTGATTTCATGTTGTGGAAAAAGGAGTGAACACTTCTTGACACACTCTGCCATTATGATATGTGATATAATGGCACCTCTATGCTAGACTTATAGAGGCATCTCATCTTTCCATAATGGAGTACTGAAAAAAAACCTAAAAGAGACACTGTATTACTGAAAACAGTCATCATTTGTTGGTATAGAGTTAATATTACTGGTCTCTGGTAGCTGTATTGGTTTTTCAGACTTGGCCACAGTCATTCAGAGAGCTTCACCTCAAACAAGTGGGTCAGTGGTCTTTTGGCTCTCAGCCTGTTGTTCAAACAAGCAAAAACCAGCTCCGGCCAAGGCAAGCTCAAACCTACCCCAGACACTGCACTGTCAGGTATGTTCAAAGCCAGTGGGTATTTGCTAGTCATGGCAACCATCATTCACTGGGATACTTCCATCTGTGTTGCAATCATTCTTTTTTCACTATAAATTATTAAAATAAGAGTCAGTTATGAGTCATTTCCCAAGGAAAACATATTTTTTTAATCTGTCAGCTTTGCTGTTCTTCTCAGTGTTTCAGAACCTCATTGTTTGACTTAAGTGGTCAGTCTTGAGAACATTCCAAAAATTGGTGCTTGAACATGCAATTGTGATAAAATACAGGTTTATTTTTGATACTTTTTAGTGGTTTCATGTGGTACATGAAATAGTTTTTTGATGTGTTGCGTATGTAGAAGTATATTGATACAGGATCAACAAACAGCTCAGGATGCTGCAACCACTTTTGCACTTCAATAGCTCAGTTGGCTTAAATGAGACTAATCAGCTGTATAAAGTAATACACAAGCATAACTCTTTATTTACAAGAATACACTCTACATTTAAATGTATGAACAAATACTTCTGTTGTATGAATCCTAATGGTTCAAATGTCTCAGGAATTCTTGTCTGGATTACATTTTTAAGCACTTAATTGAAGAATACAGTTCAGAAGCATATCTGTCCTTAACTGATTTTTTAATCAAAAACAAATGCCCCACAACATCTTGATTTTAAGCCCCCTCATTTTTGTAGTGCTACAGCACCATGAAAAATAAAATACATCTCATTCAGGGATGTCATGAACACTGACTCTCATATGGTGTTTAAAAGCTTTTTAGAAAACACAATTTAAATATTAGCTACTTACAATCTGATCTTAGGTGTTGCTTACAATTCTGAGCCAAATGCATGATGTAAATTCAACTATTTGAAATTAGGAAGAAAACAAATACAGCTAGCTGAAAATACTTTCTTGTGAAACAGAACTTTTCATATAATTCCATTTCAATTTGCTTTAGAACTTCAATGAATGAATGAAGTTGTTGCTTTTAAACCATTATAGGAAAAGTTTCTAGCAATTAAAAATAAGAACTCTTGTTATTCTTAAGGTGAACTAAAATACAACATGACTTTTAGATAGAGATCTAAATTGATAATGGAAGCTATAAGATGTGCTTTTCTGTGCCAGCAAAAGATTCAACTTCATGAATCAGGAGTTTCCTTCCATTTTTTTCACTGTTATGAAAGGGATGATTTTGCCACTTTCAGTTCTTTGAAAGAAAAGACTGTATACCTTTAGTATGTTACTTCAAAGTTTATAATATCATACTTCTCTCAATGAATTGTGATAATTACATGTGATACACAAAATTATCCATCATGTAAAAGATAACGATCATAAGGCTTTTTTCAGACGCTTGAATAAATAAAGATGAAATAAAAGTAAATATGAGACAATGAAATGGTATAAACACAAATTAATTAAGAAAATCCCCAAAGTAAATGAAAAACATTTAGATGGCCAGTCAAAACCAGGTACACCTATATGAATACATTAAATATGACATAGTTTTGTAAATATGGATGATTCTATAATATAATGAACACTGAAAAGGGTTAATAACGAAATTGCTATCAAAACCATGACTATTAAAAAATGCCTAGTGAAATCATGATTATATCTAGTTAAAAAAGTGAAAAATTGCACTTCAGTTGTTAACTAAAACAGTCACATAATTCTGTTCTTATTTTTATTTTCTAACAATATCAAATTTCTTATCTTTTGACATATTCCTTCTACAGAAAAATATATACACATGACTGAAAGAATTATAACACTCCTTTTGACAGTAAACCTCTCTAATAACATCCACTACTCATACTTAGGTTGCTGACAGTGTGTACTGTTTATGATCATAATCATAAATATCCACTGAGTTGCTTTTTGTGAAGTAAACCTTTACTGGCTTGTCTAAGCTGCATCAAGGACTGTGGGTAAATAAGATCTAAAAATCGGGTGTTTTAGAAGAAAGGGGCCCCTCTGTAGATCAAACTTCCTTTGGTTCTGTCTCTTGGTCCTGTTGTGAACAATCATTCTATGTCAGTGATGAGGCCAGGCAACCACCAAGAGTTATTGACTGAAAATTAAGCGTAAATTTAAAAGATTGATAATTCTTTATGAAAATCAATCATCTTGAATATATTTTTCTCTTAAACATTTTGCTTTTTGGAGTAAATTCTTCTCTATACCAAAGATTTTAAAACACAGATCTCTGAAGACAGACTTCTAAGTGAGTATGCAGGTCACAGCCAATCTAAAATGTATTTTAATCCTGAATAGAAAATGAAATATAATGATGGTTGAGATGTGTTCGACACTTCTGAGACTTGTACTCTTCACTTGCTGTCTAAAAGAGCACCTCTGAGAAATGAAGCTCTTAGAATTTAAGCAGTTGTCTCTATAGTGTATCAACTTTTCAGGGTGGTATTATTTCATGAATACCATTTTTGTAGGGGTTTGGCCAGATGTTGCTCTTTCTTTCATGTGACTCTGCTGATTTAATTAGAAAAGTCATCTATTCCACCACTTGATGCAACTGGGGAAAAAAATAAATTGTTGCTCTGCAAGTTCTCTTAGTTCAGAGTTGAGCATCCTCTGCTCTAAAGGGAGTTTGAATTTCAACCTAACAAAAAAAAAAAAAATTAGAAAAAAAGACTGTTGCCATTTGAACAATAGAATGTCAAAATCTGCCATATTAACATTATTCTAAAATATTCAAGCCTGAAGCAGTTCTAGCAAACTTTAAATATGCTGAATAGGAGATGTAACAGAGACCAGGTGGGCTTCCAGGAGCAGGAGGCAATATAGGAGAAAAACAATCAGAAATTAAAACTGTATAGTTTAGGATATTTTCTCCAGAGATTTTTTTACAACTCTCTGAAGTCAGCACCTGCAATTTTCTCCTCTTCAGCATTTACCGAAACTTCTGCAGAGCTAGTAAAGGTAATTATTTTATTTGAAACTCTTCCACAATCTCTAGTGCTCTTGCTGTTATGTTATCGGTTCTGCCACTCAGCTCTCCTGCTAAGGAGTCTCCTGTTTATTAGGCAGAAAGAATGATAGCGCTTCTAAAGTTACACATAAGAACATCCTTACTACGGTACAGTATTTTGTATATTTATTTCTTTAGGGGTTTTTTAAGTGAGTTCTCTTCAGTATTGCTAATTATTATGTATTGAGAGCTGTGAGTGTTGTTAATGTGTTTGCCATAACAGAGACATTATGGAAAATTAAGAAGGGCCTATCAGTGAGGTGTTATAGAGTGATACAGGGTATGTGCATATAGTGGTTTAATAACATTTTATTTTTATCCACTTATATAAACGAAGAGAAATGAAGCTAAAAAAGAAAAAAGTGCAAAAATCTTGTCTTGGTGAAAAGAAATAGAATCAACTTCTTCCAAATAGAAATATAGTGAAAGAGAATTTTATAACAAATGGACTGCTGTAATAAGCTTAACAAATACTTGTCTGTAGCTTAACAAATATTAATCCATAGTCTTTAAGGAAAATAGAAAGAAAATTGCAGGAACTGTTAAATTGCAAGAAACACAAGGTCTTTAAACAGAGAACAGAAGAACTAAAACCTGCCAACTTGGCACAATGAGGGACTTACATAAGACCCTATCAAGTACGCATGGGTGAGACGGAAAGGTGAAAAGGTCAACCAAGAGGAAGACTACAAGCCTTTATCAAATGACCGCCCGGGACAACCACCAGGAGGCAATGCACATGCATAAAGATATGTAAATAATATTCATAAGTTCTAGGAAATATTTAGCATGTAACCACCTTTTCTTAGAAATATTATGCATATGCATATGCGTATGCATATAGTTGAAGGATATAAGCTTGTACCCTATCCTTGCGGGGCGGACATGTTGGGCGGAGCGATCCCCTGTGTCCCCAGCGCCAAATAAATGAATACCTGCTTCAAAAGATGAGAGTCTTTGAAGTTTTCATACCGTGATTTTTGCGAGAATCAATAGCACATGAAAAAAAGGAATAATCTCAATCATGGCTTTAAAATTCTTATAATGTAATAATCCAGAGATGTAAGAATAGAGTCAGATACAACAAAATAAATTCCTGAGATAATAATCCATATTTTTCAGCAAAATATTTCTTTTTCAAAGTAAAGAAGAACATTCTGCTTGAATATTTTCAAATCTATCTGGGCAATATACTAGGAAGTATCCAGTATTGAAGGACAAAAGAAAGAACTCTTCTAATTCTACTGTGTTCCTTTCTGAGTAAGGATTCAGGTTAACCACCCCCAAAAGTCTGCAATTCTGTAAAAGTGACAGAAATTCTACACTCTTTCAAAAAATGTAGAATTCTCATTTTACATTCTTTCAAAAATAATTCACATTCAGTTTTCATTGCACTTCACTGATTGCTCATCCAGCCTATACTTCACCTGCTTCTCTGTGAGGATGTTATGGAAGTGAAAGACCTTCCTGATGTCTGGGTAGTCAGAATCCACTGCTCTCTACAAGGCTGGACGTTTCATCGAAGAATCATTTCAGTAGGAAAAGACCATGAAAATAATCAAGTCCAACATACCACTGCCAAGTCGACAAGTAGACCATGTCCCTAAGTAGCACATCCATGCATTTTTTGAAGACTTCCAGATATGGTGATGCCTTAAGTATTAGCTTTTGGATTTTTCTAATGCTGCACTGTACTAGTGTGTAATTCTGAACTCCATATTATGTGCTAAGTAAGCTCTCTTCACATTCTGGTTAGACAAAACAATTCCTCTAGGCTGGGAAACCAAGGTCACCATCCTAGGCCTAAGTATAAACAGAAATTAATTGGGAGGGGGTGAATGGGGGAATATTACTTCATTACCTGGAACTGTAATTGGACAATTAACTTCTGATATGCAAATGTACCAAACCTATATCTGGGGGGGAAAACTCGTGATCGGGGTCCATCTTGGGTCCAGCCTAGCCTCGGTCAGGCTCTGCATTACCCAGAGGTGTACCAGTCAAAGGCCTTCAATAAATTCCTACCTTTTATTACTTAACTTTGCTCAGTCTCTGTTTCAGGTACCCAATTTTAGGCATTAATGATGTCTCAACCACTTCCCTAGGCAGTGTGTTTCAATAACTGCCTTTTCAGTGAAGAAATTTTTCTTAGGATGTAATCTAAACCTCTTCATGGTGTAACTTGAGACCATTTCATTCTCTCATTTCTTACCTGGAAGAAGAGATAAACACCTACCTCACTACCACCTCCTCTCAGGCAGTTGTTGAGAGTGAGAAGATCTCCCCTGAGCCTCCTTTTCTCCAGGCTAAACAACCCCAGTTCCCTCAGCCAATAAGATCTGTGCTCCAACCCCTTCACCAGCTCTGTTCTCCGGACTCACTCCAGCACCTCAATGTCTTTCTTGTCACGAGGGGCCCAGAACTGGACACAGGACTTGTGGCCGAGTACCAGGGCCGAGTACAGGGTGACAGTCACTGCCCTGGTCCTGCTGGCAACACTATTGCTGATAGAGGCCAGGATGCCATTGGCCTGGGCACACACTGGCTCATGTTTAGCTAGCTGTCCACTAGCACCCCCAGGTGCTTTTCTGCTTCACATTTTCAGCCACTTTTCCCCAAGTCTGTAGCACTGCATGGGGTTGTTGGTGACTCAAGGGGAGGATTCAGCACTTTGCTTTTTTGAACCTCATATAATTGGCCTCAGGCCAGCATGTCCAGATCCCTCTGCAGAGCCTTCCTACTGTCAAGCAGATCAACACTCCCACCCAGCTTGATATGATCAAGAAAGTTATCAAGTTGGTCAAGCATAGCTTCTGCTTTATGAATCCATGTTGACTACTCCTGAAGACTTTCTCGTCCTTCATGTGCCTGGACAGGTTTTCCAGGATTAGATCCATCACCTTCCGTGGGTTCAAGTGAAACTCACCGGCCCATATTTCCCTGGATCCTTGTATTGCTCAACTGTGAGCTTTGTTCTTCGTATTGAAAGATGGTGCATTGATATCAAAACCAGAAGAGCAATTAATTTTATCACCTTTTACAAAACTTAACTTACCATAAAAACTTCCCTTGATAGGGCACCTTCACATTTTCTTTTATTATGAACAATGAATTATGGATACAGACGAAGAGTTCTGTCACACCCCAATTACCTCATTTCCAGCTGACTACTCATGACTGCATCTGTGATTGAATTAGAAAATATCTTGCAGGTTAATGAGATCTCTGTTAAGTACACTGAAGCTGGACAAGGGAAACCATCTTTTTTTCCCCATATTTAATAAACATACATTTAACCCATAGAAAAGCGGTAAAGGGGATTGTTTTCTAGGTGCTCTATGAATTTAAAAAAACTAATTAATTTCCTATCTCAAACTCACAGTTTCACTAATTCAAATTTTGTCTTTGAGATGAAAAATGCAATTTTCCCCCCTTTTCAGAGGAGTTGGAATGACAGAATGGTACAACAGTTGAAAAGAAGTGTAAAAAAATCCTGTAAGTACCATGTATTAATGCTCTGTATGTACTGACGTATAAAAAAGTGATTTCTTTCCAAATAGAACATTGTAATTTTACCTGGAAACACTGATATTAAAAAGGAATAGGAAGAAGACTGAATTAAGGTTTTATAATTAATCTAGGAAAAGTTCTCTTTCTTTCTTTTCCAGGAAAAAAAAAAAAGGAAAAATAAGATAGAACAATGAAATGTTTACATGTAAATTTCAAGAAGAAATTTCATTTCCAAGTACCAAAAGGATTAAAAACATAGCATTCCCATTATAAAAAATGTAAGAAGAATGAAAATATATGCAGTAAGGAATATTTTTTTTCCTTTTTCAACTCACATGACATCTTTCTACTGTGATATCAGATAGACAAAAAGTAGAACCACAGAATCATAAGTCATCTGGGTTGAAAGGGAAATTTGAAGGTCATCTAGTCCAACCCTCCTGCACTGATCATAGACACCTCCAACTACATCAGGTTTCTCAAAGCCCAGTCCAATCTGACCTTGAATGTTTCCAAGGGACAGGACATCTACAATATTTCTGAGCAACCTGTTCCTATCTTACCACCCTTATCATAAAACTTTTTTCCTGATACTTATTGTGAATCGACCCTTCTTTAATTTAAAACACTTACTCCTTGCTCTATCTCTACAAGTCCCACAAAAAAGTTTGCTCCCATGTTTCTTTTAAGTGCCCTGTAAGTATTGAAAGTCTGCAATAGGGTCTCCCCGTAGCTTTCTCTTCTCCAGGCAGAACAACCCCAACTTTCTGAGCCTTTCCTTGCAGGAGAGGTGCTTCATCACTCAAAATTTTTGTGGCCTTCTGGCCCCTCCAACAGTCTATGTTCTTTTTGTGCTGAGAATACCACATCTGGACACAGTATTGCATGTGAGGTCTCAACAGAGCAGAGGAGCACAATCACCCTCTCAACCTTCTTTTTCTGCAGCCCACGATGTTGTTGGCTTTCTGTGCTGCAAGTGCATGTTGCCAGATCCTGTCCAGCTTTTCATCCACCAATGCCTGCAAATCCTTCTCGGCAGGGCTGCTCTCAATCTGTTCATCCCCCAGCCTGTGCTGATACCAGGAGTTGCCCCAATCCAGGTACAATACCTTGCACTTTGGCTTGTTGAACAGCATGAGATTCCCATGGGCCCACTTCTCAAGCTTGTCCGGGTCCCTCTGGATTGCTTCCAGTCCTTCAGGTGCGTCAACTGCACCACTCAGCCTGGTGTCATCAGCATAGGTAAGAATGTATAATTTTTTGTTGTCGCTTAACCAAATATTTGATGACTAAGGAGCTCAAATAAAAACCCTGCAGGAGACAATATGTGGCATTTTACAATGCCTGATTTATGCACAGATTTTATCACAAGTGATTTTGGCCATGTCAAAATAGATGCTGTTGTCATTACAGATACAAAGAAAAATAATTTTTCGTAAATTCAAAAATACGAGTACAGTGATTCAGTTCTATTCCCTCTAAAGCTATGCGAGGCCTCGTATTCTTATGTTACTGTGGTATCTGGTTTAAATATGAAACATCTCTTTGTGTTGTCATGGTTCCTAAGCACAATAAAATACACATTATCTCAAGGATTAAAGAGAAGAGTACACATTTTTATTTGAATATGTCAGTGCACAATGACAAATAAAGGCATTTTATCTAGCAAAATTTAAATTGCTTCTTCCACATGGAGAATTTCATATCAAAATGCTTTTTCTAAAGAGTAATATTTCTTATAATATTTCCAGGATTATTTGCTTATTAGAATGAAGCAAGCTAGTGAATTAAAAAAAAAATAAATCTAAAGCTCTGATCCATTTGGAAAATTCAAATGCTGTTTTGTTTCATTTTTTAAAAGTAATTTTTTACATTATGGAGTTGCCTGGAAAAAAAAGGTGGAAATTTCATTAAAACACCACAACTTGCAAAAGCAATGTTCAGAATGAGCATTCAAATTTTGTTACAATCAAGAAATATTGTTTCACCATGGTCCTGAAAACTAGCCAGCTGATAACCTGGCTTTTAGCATCAAAGATTAGATCATGGCTCTTCATATACTGAGCCCTGTGCATCCTCATTCACTCAAATTAATTATTTGCTTTCTCCTAGTATTATTTCATGATCGACACCAAATCCAATTTGCATCAAGAACACATCTGTGTTCTCATTAATCATATTTATCAGTAGTCAATGATCTAATTACAAGTCTTGCAGACAGGAGTGCAGGTTCCAGAACCTTCATAACACAAGATTAGTAGATCTCATGCAATTTCACAACAAAACTACTCCACAGCTATTTATGCCTGAGACACCTCCACTAGCCCTATATAAAGTAATGATATACTCCAGTAAATGTTATGTGTTCTAACTAATTCATACATTGAATTCTCTACAAGTGCATAAGTGTATACAAATATTGGTTTGGGGCATTAACTGTACATATAAGGATCAGTCATGATCAATTTCTGGTATAATGTGAAAGGATATAGCAGACGTAGTTTGGTAAAGCAAAAAACTATGCCTGAGCCACAAATAACCTCACAAGATTTTGTTATTAGGAACTCAGAGACAATATTTTAATTTTAAATGAAAGAGCATTAAGCCTGTCTTATGAAGAAATACAGACCATGGATATTCCTGGATGCTGAGAACATTTTCACATGAAAAAATGTGATTCACATTGAAATAAAGTTTCTCACTTCAAACACCTTGCTTAGTGAAGAGATATTTTCCTTTTTAACAGATATCTGAGTAGTCAAAGTGCTATTGTTAATTAAACAAACATCACAATTACAGTCTAGGATTTAAAGCATCTCAGATATGACAGAAGTTAACCTTTACACTTCATTAACCCTGTTACTGTTTTTTGTAATGTTTTCAAATGCCTCAGAGGAGATAGCCATCAAGGTGTACAACTCTAATTTTGAGGTAAAACTTAGATTTCTTAATATTGCTTTTGTACCATTTTAGACATCTGTGAAAATGAAACCACAGAAAACAATTAAAAAGTGAGCAATAGTTTCTTTTACTTTGTAGACTAAGGTTCAAGGAATAATGTCAATTATTAATGATTAATAATCTCAAAGTTTGTGTTTAACATAGATGGATAAGGTAAGCGCTTTATTAAGTATATAAGCAAAGTCTGCCAGCTCGAAATTTTTATTTGATATTCCCACAATAAATAATACATAATAGGAAAGAAAAACCTAACCCATAAATAACTTCAAGTATAGGCTTTCTTACAGATCTTTTCCTATAAGATAACTTGACAATAATTATATTGTTCTGTGTTCCATCAGCAAGAGACTATGGAAAGGGAAAAACACTGGCTTTGTTTAAACTATAAGCATAAACTATACCAGCTGGTGCAGTCCGTTGGGAACTGATTTGTGGGTCAGCACACTGTATCATCAGCACTTCAGCAAATCCACTTGCTTGAGTAAACAGACAATATGGGGCCCCAGTGTAGCAAAGTACATTATTAAAGAGATAACTTCCTAAATTTGTGGCCTTCTTAGCATTTTATTTCAGGTAATATTAGCCCTCCTTGAATAAAAGTATTTCATTTTGTAACTAGCTTCAGTGAGCTGATAGGTTCTTTAATGATAGTATAAAGGCAAAAAGTAACTTTGCTTATATGGCTATAGTGCAGGAAAAAGTATCAACAGAACATGAAGTTTATTTACCTAGATGTTACTTTCTACAAAATAATTGACAACTATTTTATTTTCCTAAACAGAGTCTGAAACAGATATTGGAAGTTTAGTTAAAAGTTTCTTTCACACAGTAAGCTTTCTAGTAACTTTCCCTATGTCTACACTTTAGCTTACTATATAGACACAAACACCTTAGATATGATCCATATTAATGTGCTGTAAATAATTTTGCATTTGGTTTTCCTGCTCTGTCTTGGAAGATGTTTAATTCCAGGGAAATCAATTCTTCTTCATCTGAAAGGACAGGCCTATCAAAAAGAGAGAACCACATCAAAATAAAATTAAAAAACCAAACCAAAACACATGCAGTCACAATAATTGAAAGCAGATGGGATAAACTAAACACAGCATAAGCATAAATGAAGACTGAAAGACCTCATGAAAATCTGAAAGTCAAAGCTCGTCTCTTTGGAATAAGCTGCTGCAGGCTGGCCTTCAATGAAAGCTCTTGATGTTTAGAAGGGTAGCTCAAGATCTATGTCTTGTGAATTAATCAGCATATTCATATTTTGGAAAGGTTATAAAAGGCATAATGTTGGCTGAACATTAATTTCTGAAAATAAGTCACTATTTCTTCCCAGGAAATGAACTGTTTCATATTGAAACAAAATGTATTTTAAATGAACAATTTAGAAGCTATTTAAAATATTCCAGCAGTATTTCTGTTTCATTATTCTTGTAATTTCTCTTTTGCATTTGAATTTGCATGTCTAAAATCCATGTTGGTTGATGCTGTAAATATTCAACAGAAAATGTAATAAAGAATATCCTTCTTTTATACTAAAATAGATAATTTTAGCTAAATGACAAATATTAACTGTTAGTTTTCCAGAGGTAATTCAGAAGTTCAACCTCATAGGCTCTGTTGATTAGTGCATATATGTATATATATAAAGTAAATAGACTTTATGCTTCTTTTTCTGAAGAACTTCCCTACATTATGCTCACATACACTGAAATTCATTATATGCTAAGATTGTTGGACTTTTTCAATCCAAAACACCAACAAGTAAATTTTTAATAGAACATTCGAAAAAATATTGAATTTAAGTGGGTTTTTCATTACTGAGAATGACCATCCATGTATCAGAAGTGAGAAATAGAAAAAACTGTGCCACAAAGATGTCCTTTAGAAGCTGTGAGAATAAAGCAAAATAGTATCTAAAGACAGCGTGAATTGAGGGCAGCAAATCTTGATGCTATCATGTTTAGTTGGTATGTCTACATCTTCTGAGAAATAGAATAGGAGAAATGGGGAAGATATTTATAAACGTAAGCTCTACAATCAGCTGCATTTTAAGTTCTGGAAGACTGTGATTGGATTCCCACAGGGTTCTATTGTGTAGGTTTAACATGCATTTTAAGCATTAAATTCCTGTAATAAGGAATTTTAAGCAAAATTCCTTCAACTTTTCTTCATACATCATGTTCTTCAACACTCCAGTCATCTCAGTGACTGTTTCAAAAATCCTGTCAGGCTTTTCAACTTCTCGCTTAAACTGGGAGAACCAAAGCCTGACACATCTGATATGTAACTTAACAACTGTAGAGTAGAATGGGATGATAAAATCCTCTGATCTAATGATTATACTCTTGCTGATGCAACTCAGAACAGGGTTATAGTTTGTTGCTGCAATGGCGCCCTGCCAACTGATGTTTTTATATGATCTACATGTAACAAAAGTAAGTGAAATGTCTCCTGTCAATGGATGAGCTTCTGGCAAATAAAGTGATGGTTTTAAAGTGTATATTACTTAATTTCATCACTGATTAGAATACTATTGAAACATCTTTCATCTTGCTTTGGAGACTAGAAATCACATGTTTAATTGTTTAAACAATCTCCCTTCTCATCTCTGGCAAAGCTGACATTTATAATTACATGTAGAAAACACTTGCTCTAGCCAATGCACATGTGCAGAGAAAATCTCTTATTTTTCTGCCATTAGTATGTGTCTGCAAAGTATGGCTTAAGGCATCAAGAAATTGAAAAGCTTTCTTAGGAACTGAGATCGGTAGAACAAAACCTGTGACAAAAATAATCAAACATATTTTCTTCTGAAATATTTTGCAACACCTAGGTAAAGAATTATTTATGAAATTTTTGTTAGCAGTATTGCCCATTTTTGTTAGCAAATAATAATTTAACTATTTATATTGTTATTTTTATTTATAGACAATTATAAGTCTATACATATATTTTAGCAAATTATATCTCAGCCCTAAACTTTTTGATGGAAGGTTTGCTTACCTGTCAATTATTTTTCTCCTGTTCAGTGTGACAGATAACTTGTGTCACAATGTATTTCATTTGTCCTCCTGATTGAATAAGTTAAGCACCTGAAATAATCTATATTATTTACTGCTGCAAATTTCCATCACTTGTTATGTGTGACATTTCCCCACATATCTCTTTAAATATATGACATTTTTGGTTTAGTCCATCTTTCATTTAGAAAAATATCTATACATGAGCTGAACTTGTTTAACATCTTCAACTGCACACACACACAAAGTTAATTTGGGATGATGCTCCTTGCTAGATTCTGCTTGAGCTATATTGCAATCATGTCTGTGCCTGACCATGTACCTTTCTGACCTGCACCCTTATATCTTAATCTAAGACCTGCTTTATCACTGTGGACTTGTCCGATTGTGTGAACTCTTTGATAAACTAGAATTCTAACAGACATGCTTGGGTTCTGTGTGGCTACACAAATTGCCAGTGAGTCTGGGGCTGCCCCTGCCAGTCTTGTTGCTGCCTCAGCTTCTGATTCACCTTCCCATGAGGAGCAGCCCCTTCCTGGTGCTTTCTGAAGTCTGTGGTGAATGTTTACATTTTTTGTACTTTCCCAAGTATATATTTACAAGGGTTGAGTTTAGAGGTTTGGAGTGGGGGGGAGTTGTTTTTTCCTGTATGACTGGTTTGTTTTGCCTTTTTTTTTTTGTGTGGTGATTTTGGTTGGGTTGATTTTGTGGGTTGCTGGAGTTTTTTTAGTATAGCTTTTTCAACATCAGTGTTTCAAAGAGAAAACACATGCTTCTGAAAAAATGTTCTGGCTCTGGTCTTGCTTACGAGGATTCCTCCACTTCTTATGGCTAGCTGCACCTTTTCAGCTAGGAAATGGTCTCCCCCATGTCGAAGCATCATGGAGGTTGATGACTTATGCTTTGATGAATCTTGTGACGGTAGGGCATTGTTGCAGATTGTGAGATTGTGTAATGAACGAATATTGTAGAGATAAAAGTGCATTCTGGTTCAGTCATTTTCACTGCATAAACCCCACATAATTCAATTATATTTTTGGACAATAATTTTAAATCTGAAATGCTATTATTCCATAGTCTTTCACTGTCCTTCACCAGTCTCATCAGCATTGTTGTGCACCTGTTCTCTAGATGAAAGCCCATGGACTACACTTAGTGTCAGATTATAGACATAACCCTTCATTATCAATTAACTACTGATAAGAATTAATAAAGATTGCTTTTAAGCCCTGCCTAAACTTTTCTGAGAGAGCACTTGGTCCAAAGAGTGGATTACTGTTTTTATTTTAAAAAATAGAGAGTCATTTGGAAAATAATATATGTATGCCTGTGATTTGATGACTTCCTTATCTCCAAATTGGAGAGACATGGATTTTATTGTTACTCAGTGAATAAGGAATTGGCTGGCTAGATGCAGCCAGAGAGTTGTGGTCAATGGCTCCACGACCATATGGAGGCCAGTGATGAGTGCCCTTCTGGACACTATCCAGTGCTCTTTAATGTCTTGACCAATGACACAGACAGTGAGATCAAGTGCATCCTCAGCAAGTTTGCAGATGACAGAATCTGAGCAGTGCAGTTTACACAACAGAAGTAAGGGATGTCATCCAGGGGGCCTTGGACAAAGTTGAGAAGTGGGTTCGTGAGACTCTCATGAAGTTGAAAAAGTGCAAGTGCAAAGTGGTGCACCTTGGTGGGGGCAATCCCAGACATGAGCAAAAACTGGGAGAGGAACTAATTGAGAGCAGCTCTGTGGAGAAGGACTTGGGGGATTCTTGCGGATGAAGAGTTGGACATGAGCCAACAGTGTGTGCTTGCAGCCCAGATGGCCAACAGCATCCTGGGCCACATCAAGAGATGAGTGGCCAGCAGGTTGAGGGAGGTGATTCTGTCCCTCTATTCAGCTCTCATGAGATCCCACCTGGAATACTGAATCCAAATCTGGGGTTGTCAACACAGAAGGACACAGACCTGTTAGAGTAGGTCCAGATGAGGACCAGAGGGCTGGAGCATCTCTCCTATGAATACAGGCAAAGAGAGCTTGGATTATTCAGCCTGGAGAAAAGAAGGCTTCAGGGGAACCTCATTGTGGCCTCTCAGTACTTAAAGAGGGCTTATAAAAAGGAGAGAGAGCAACTTATTTCTCTGACAATTTAGGGAACTTCTGACTTTGAATATAAACAATACTAAAGAAACAGATGGATTAATTGCAAAATGTAAAAAACAAGAAAATTCTTCTGTGTCAAAGGAATCTATTGTAACAGGGAGCAAAATCGAGTATTAGTTTTCCTTTCTTCATCTAAAGTCTGTAGCAAGAAATGATGTTATGATGTATTCTGGCTGATAGATTACCAAAATCCATCCCTTTCATCTATTCTGTCACCCTCCTACTCTCCAATGTAGCACAACAAGTTTGATGGGCATGAAAAAGAAATATATATATATATACATGTTCAAATGAAAACTTTTTTGTGTCTTCCTCCTATTAAAATCATTTCACCGTGAAGTTCATATATTTTGCTTGTTTATTTGTCTTTTCCCATGTGTGTATCTCTTCCTGATTTTTATGAAATCTTGTTGTGGGTTGAAGGAAGGCAGGTCTGTCAGGTCTGAATTTTCTTTTGAAATGTGGGAGTAGTAACATTGTCAGTAGGACTTCTGATGTTTAGATATCCTGTGTATAATACTGCAGCAGTTTTGTTCTCAAGGAAGCATGGCAAATGGGAAATTTTTCTATTTCTCCTGAAGAAGCTAGGTTTAGCACAGTAGAAATCTGCCACTGCATCCAGATGCCAGGCAAGATTTGGCTGTTCTTTGTTAACTCAATGCTTTTACCGGAATAACAAGCACAAACACTCCAACCATCTTATGCAGGTGTTTTGTAGCAAAAGTTTTGTACTTAAAAGCCTGCCAGATCTCCAAGACTAATAAGTCCATAAAATTCTAGTGGTCCACATGCTTTTACAGTTAGGGAGTATAGGTAGGACACAAGCTCTGCATTTTCTTTCATCCCTCTCCCTAAGAAAAGGGAACAGAACAAAGAGCATAACAACATCTTTAAGTCCTAGAATGATTTGCAGCCTGAACCAGAAATAAGAACTTTGTGATTATTCACTTCATGGATAGTGGTGTCTATCCATGCTGTCTATGTGAATACATATTGAATTCAATTGAGAGAGCTCCCTTGATGTTTTGATGTAAAGTTAATTGTAGTTACAGCATAACATACCCAGGTTTGCAGCACTGACTTGACCTTGATTATTTTCTCAATATGAAACTTTTCTTTTTTTAAATGCACTAGGAGCCATAAAGAATTTCTTTTGGGAGTACTATACAATAGGCATATCTTCTGAAGAATTTATCCTATTTCTACTGTTATATTATATTTCAGTACCCCAAAATAAGCTTTTATTTTTCTTATTAAAACAAACAAACTAAACCAAAGTAAGCAAACAAACAAAAACACAAATAGTTTTTATGTTTTTTTAATTCCTTTTTTTTCTTTACAAAAGTCCACCCCTCGTAGAACTGGTATGATTTATAAATCAGAGTTCTAAAAATTGTGTCATAATTTTGATGTCTAGTAATAGTATTTTTTATAAACTCTCTACAGTGCAGAAAATGAACAGGAGATCAAGATGATCAGGGAAAAGTATTTAAAATATGAAAATAAAAACTCCGAACAACAATGCTAAGAAACTATTATACATGATTTTCCCAGTTTTATGTTCCTGTTGGAATTAATTAGAATCACACAAGACTTCCTCGTTTTTCAGTACTTACAAAAACTGTAATGTTCATTCCTACCTTGAAGTATATATGTCAGAAACAATATTTTCCTGTTGCAAACAGACTACAAAGACTGTATAAATCTGCTAAAATATTGACCTTATTAGGAATCAGCTTCCTAATAATTTTGATTCCATACATATAAAAAATTAAACTATATTTTTCAATATTTCGATTGCTGCTTATGTCAAAAATGTACAGATCTGAGTGAAATAAAGATATATTCATAAAAATAACTGTAGGAAACTTTTCTTAAAGCTTCTTAATTAAACTTTTTTTCATTTTTTAATGTGATCTTTAATTATTTCATATCTAAATCTGGTTTTATTTTTCCTATCAAAGAAAGGCAATCATCCTAATCACGATCACTAATGACAAGATTCAATACACTCGGAACATGTCCAGTGGTTTAAGTATTTTTTGCATGTCTATATTTCTGACTAATGGAAAGAAATCGCACTTATGGCATTACTAAAAGTAAACCAGCAACCTCCCTGAAAATACATTTCTGTACCCCTGTCTCTGAATCTTGAAAGCAAAAAAAACCCTAAAACCCCCACAAGATGCACAGATCCACCTGATAATATATAAATATTGAACCAAAACTGCCATTGTGGAAAATTATAACACGTCAAAAAGAATCATGTTCCCTGATTATAAGACATAGCTGAGATTCTCTGGGGTAAAAATAATCAAAGAAATAATACTGTCTAATGGTGTTGCAGTAACATCAAATACTGAAGACAATAAAAACCTTTCCAAAATATGCACTTGCAAAAAAACTTTTAGAAGAGTACATAGGTTCTGTCCTTTTTAAGAATAAAAGATTTAAACACCTTGCAAGTGGCAGAATATTAATAAAATATTGCATGTTCATTTTCACTAGTGTTTTATTTTACAATATTATATTATAAAGGTAGGAGTTAGATTAGTAATTTTTGAATACCCTTTTCTTTCTGGATTGTCTGATATGTGCTGTAATTTTCCTAGGTGTTTTCAAGACCTATCTCGATCAAATCCTGGATAACGTGGTCTAACCTCATACCTGACCCTTCTTTGAGCAGGAGGTTGGACTAGAGACCTGATGAGGTCTCTTCCAACCCAAATTATCCTATGATCTTATTGGTACTAGCAGGTTAAACTTTTAGCTGTTTTATCTCAGTGACCTATAAGGTCTCAGACTCATTCCGCCTTTTCTGTCATCATTGTAACTTGTAAAAGCTATTAGTTGGATTCCTACGAATGGCAGACTTGACATCTTTTTCCCCCCTCTCCCTCTCTCTTGCCCTCTGTTTTTCTCTTCCTAGAGTGAGTGATTCAATGCTCAAGGAAGAAAGATTGAAGAATTTTCTTTCTAAACAACACAGCAAACCCCACAAACAAACAATAAAATAAACAAAATCCCCACATATGATACTAATGTAAAGGAAACTCCTTGCTGTACAGACCAACACCTCAGTTTTGTGATAAAGTTGTACTGGAAGTGTGGTCCTTACTCTCTCTGGAAAACTGCCAAATTCTGCTGTGGTCCTAGACAATAAAAATGACAAAAAACTGAAGCTGTTTTCAAAATAATTCTTCTTGCAACATTCTTTCACTTTGGATGTTAGCACAAGTCCCTGCAAATGCAGAATAGAGGGGTTGGTTGGTTTGTTCTTTTTTCCTTTCATCCTACAGGAAGTGGTGAGAAAAATGAAGCAGGCAACAACATTCTTCTTAAAAAGGATGTGCACAAAAAATCTCCTCAGGCTTTTGATCTTCCACAAGTGGACAATTTGTACTCATACAGATTAAAAGAATAATAATCTAATTCCAAATGCTGTATAAATGAAAGGTCTTCTTACCTCTTGACAACCTTTATTGGGTCTCTCTGGATACTACATTTAACGATATTAACTACAATCAAGTTAATTTCATTAAGATGAAAAAATGCATATAAAATACTGAACACTGACATAAGTCCAACAAATTTTCCTGAAGATTAATATTTGTTATTCTTAAATATTTGTAATTTAAATAATCTCAATTGAAGTACATAATTCTGAGCAGAAGGGTCTGTAAATGACACAGCAAGTGGATCTGCACTTTTAGGCAGTGATCCACACAATCAACTTCAAATATCTACTCTATGATGAGTGCATTCATGTCTAATGATATTTTTCTTTCCCCTACTGTAGCAGTAGTTTAGCTAATTAGATGAAATACAACAATACAAGAGATATATTGTTATTAAAATTAGTAATTTAATTTATACATAGTAAATTTCAAAGAATGAACATGGGATTAGGCAATTAGGAGAATGATTATCCAAGTTTATTCTTTTGAGGCTCCAGAATGGTTCTGACAAAATGTTGAAAGATGCTAAGTACAATTGTCATAAGAGCTTTCAAATCTTCCTGCTTTGCAAACTAGTGAAAAAGAAAACAAACAAACAAACAAATTTCTTCCCTTCCCCCTGATTATTAGTTTCCTCTAGAATGAAAACCCTATTTTTTTTAACTAGCTGTTCAGAGTGTATAATTTTCCAGACTGCTTTACTGCCATAGCCAGTTCAAAGGATCTTTTGTAACTATCTGGCACAAATGTGTCAAACATTTAAAGTTCATGGAAAACAGATGCCAAAAATGCTTCCAAGACAAAGCTGACTTTAACTCACTGTTAAACCTGCATGGTGTCTGCTGCTTGTTTGCTCTCCCTGGTTGTTAGTTTTGTGATAATACCAGTACTAGAGAATCCATTTACATCTTTCCGGTTTTGATTACAGTGGGACTTCCTGGCTTTGAAACCTGCTTGATCTTTTCTTGAGCAGAAGCTGTTGGGCTTTGACAATACATTCTACTCCTAGGAAAGGAAATAAGGGATAGTATCTTTAAAGGAAATTACTTCTGTTACTTGATAGTTATTACAATTACATAACTTAATGGGAAAAATGTACTGTATAAAGTCTGATATGTTCCAGCTTGGCAGTTTCCTGTGAATGCCACCTGCATATTAATTATGTCACAGTGCTCACCTTGGTTTAATATTCTGCTGCTTTTGCAGAAAATGAAAGAGAGGAACTGAATTTGAGAACATTTGTAAGTTATTCAGAACAAAAGTACAGAAACTTGCTGTAGACCTGCCAGGGCTATATTAACTAATGACAAGAGTGAGAAAACTGTAAAAGAGCAGATTAGCAAATCCCTTGTTGCAGAATACTTCATCAAAATCAAGGTAAGTTCTCAGGCAGTTTTTTCAAGGAGAATTCAAGGAGGGAGAGAAAGAAAGAGAATCAAGATATAGGTAGTAGGTGCATTCAAGCAAGGCAGTTTCTGGGTTTAGGGGATTTTTAGTTTTCTCCTTGTGGAAGCATTGTGGCAGCTGATTTGCCTCTGCAGATGTTTATCAGTCACAAGAAATCACATTATTTTCAAGAAGAGAGAAGAGAGTTTTCACAGAAGAAGGAATTGAGAGGTGGAAGAAATATGTTTGTGAACAAAAAGGGTTCAGGAGTCCACAGGGAAATGAGTATGAAATCACAAATAACATTGGTGAGATTCCAATCGTTGAAAAAAGTATTCTGAAAGTTTCAAAATGCATTAGAAAAAGGTACAGCATCTACACTGAGATTTTTTTACCTTCCCTAGTAATTACAAGCTACTGAAAAGACAGGGAAACTGTGGCATAGACATTAGCAATAAAGTGGCATACTGACAGCCTGATATCCTGTTAAGAAAGGAGATGTACTTTTTTAGAAAAGTATTTCTCTGTGACCTTTCCAACTTCCAACTCTGCAGACACCAGCCTGTGAAAAAATGCAGTGCTATTTTTGCATGTATAAGAACTGAGAGTATAACACTTCTGCTCTCTGACAATGTCATTGCTTCTTTCTTTAACTGAAAATTATCAGTCTTTCTCTCAGTACTTTTTCAATTGAAAATATATTTACTTTAGAGAAGTAGTCTTTGGATTCTGATCTTGAAAATATTTCTGCATATTTTGTTCCTTAGGACCTGTAAAAGACTCTCTCAGGTACTCACAGGTAGGTTAAAAAATGAAGAAGTGTTTCTAGATGTGCAAGAAGTGAGTGCAAATTCCCTTTCTGACAGATGTTTATTTACTAGTGTGTCATCTTTGTTTTTACAGGAAATGTACTTCTTAAAACAATTATGTAGAAAAAAATGGCACATTACAAATACCAGTTTTCCAAAGGTTGTAAGAGAGGGGGGAGGAAAGGCAAGAAGGAAGGAAGGAAGGAAGGAAGGAAGGNTTAACAGTAAGTGAGGAAGGAAGGAAGGAAGGAAGGAAGGAAGGAAGGAAGGAAGGAAGGAAGGAAGGAAGGAAGGGAGGGACACACCTCTGTTTTGCCACTAGATTTAATAATGTTTGTATAACAATGATAGTCACTAAACATGTGATTCTCAAATGTCCTCATCTTAAATTTATCTGTACTGTTTACATCAGTTTTCATTTCAGCTAGACCCTTTATTTACCTTCTTAAGTCTTGCTGAATGGCATATGGAAAGGTACATAATTTGGATCGAAGTTGGACCTTTTTCTTCTTTTCTTTCTATTATTTCATTAGAAAAAACCAAATCTCTTAAATAATAATGTTGTCAAAAAACTTTGATACATACTTCTACAGCAGTCATGTAGACAAAGTGGTGCATTTCACACACCAGTGTTCCAAAATCTGTAATGAAGCAGATGTGTCCAAGAAATCTTTCAAAGTCTCTTTGAGAAAGAGATTAATATTATAATTATTATGTCATTGAACATCTGAATCAAACCACAATTAAAAAAATTTTGTATGAGGGAAGACCTTCACACTATAAGTTGTAGGTATAAAGGAAACTGATTAAGAATAATTCTTTGCAGTTACATAATTTTATCATTCCTATTGATTACTCTGTGTAACTTCTAACAGACAGACTGCATCTGGACTAAATTACTTTATGTTTTTCATTTTTAAAAGTATATTTTCATATTTTTCCCTTTTTGTTCTACAAAATATTATTAATGTCACAGTATTTTTCTTTCATAAAATAAACAATATTTTTAAAATTTTTTTAATTAAATTAAAAATTTAATTTTTTAAAATTTAGGAATGTCCGCAGTCTAAATGAAGTTTGGAATGCTCTAATTTTCAAATAATGATCTTAAGGTGGAAATTCTTGTAAAGATGTAAAGTATATCTGATGCCTTAGGATTTTAGCTTTTATATTTTTCATATATTTGTAACCCTGCAATTCTTAGTGTGTAACTCTAAAGCCCATATAAAATGTTAGCTACTGCTTTTAGACAAAACAATCCATCTTCAAGGCTGAATCTCAAGGACACCTTACTGCCTCAGGCCCAAGAACTGTAAACAACAGTTGGTAAGGGAGAAGCAAACTTGGGGTGAATTACTTCATTACCTGAAGCTGTAATTGGAAGAACCAACCCCGATATGCTAATGGACCAAACTTATAAAAGCATGGAGAACTCGTGACCGGTCACCCATCTTGGGGGGTCCATCTTGGGGGAGTCCATCTTGGAGAGCTGATCTTAGGGGGTCCACCTTAGGGTGTAAGCCCCCTGAGTGAGCTCTGACTGCCCTGGATGCACCTGAAGGCCTTCAAATAAACACCACCGCTTTTTACCCTTTTGATTTTTGTCAAGCCTCTCTTTTTAGGTAGTCGTGGATAAGGCATCATATCCAGCAGGTCCTTGTTGCTCCCTTCTACACAGAGATGTGGCAAACAAAAACTGCCTTGTTTCTTGTTGTGCTTTTGTTAGCAAAGTAAATCACTACAGTTTTGAATATTCTTAAGACATACATAGCTAAAGTTATGTATGGTTACCAAGAGTTGAGATGAAGGGGAAAGATTTGTGTCAAAGAAAAAATGTTTGACCTCATCTGAGATTGCTATGCTGTTATATCTCAGAAAAGAAAATAACAAATGGATCCTCTCTAGCCCTTTCAAAATGCATAGCTCCTGTCAGCTCAACAGAGAAGGCTTTATCAGTGCTTTGTTATACATTTTGTTGTCCTTGAATCCATATATTGCATTAAATTTCTGAGCTTGCTTTTAAAAATAAATTTTTAAAGATTAAAATAAAATTATTTTTCATAAGGGAAATTGGAACACAGAGCAGGTAGCCACTGTCCACATTTAGATATCCTGTATAAACAGCATTCAATTTACTTTTCATTTCTATGCGTTTTGTTCTTTAAACATACCTTTATTTCTCAGGTTGTCATGTCAAAAGGAACACAGCAATATCTACTTCAGATATACAGGCAGAGGAGCAGGTCGAGTCACCTCTCTTTGACTCTCCTCCTGCAGTAACTTTCCAAACACATGAAAAATCTTCACATTGTCAACACTGTGCTCATATGTATGTTGTTACTTTCCAGTGTAGCATCTACCACACATCACATCATTGTTTTCTTACTAGTGGTGGTCTGAAGGATACAGATAGTGATATGATTTCCAGGCACTCACAGGTCTGTGTATTCTTGGAGTCTGTGGGATGATTAAAATAACCATGGACTGCCAGTACCTATGCCATTATTAAAAGTGACAGAGAAACCTTAAAAAATCCAGACTACATTTTTTTTTCCAATTAAATTCCCCTTCAGTGAGAAAATCTCTATAACCAGGGGTTCCAGATTTTAATCACCACTCTTCTTTTAAACAGGACACTAATAATTCAGTTTTCCCCTTCCCCACTGATACTGGTAATGTACGTAATGGTTGCCCTTGTACACCAGGAATAATGTTCTTGTTCTCTGAGCTGCCTGGTGCAACATAAGTGAATCTTAAAGAATTTCCCCTAGATTTTTTTTTTTTTAATTTTTATCAGCAGCAGAACACTCAATTTTGCAGTTCTAAATCCTTTTTACAATTCAGAGTGAAATAAACCCTATTCACTTGCACTTTTTCTCCTGCTGAGCATAACCAATCTGGAATTGTGCTGAGAAGAGTGACATCAGATCACAGTCTGTTACTCACTTTCTTGAGTTTCATCTCCTTCATTTAATAGTATGAAGAAAATAAATCCTTTTCAAAGACATAAGTAGTTACATGACTGCACATAATTTTAATTTTGAGGGCTTTGCAAATAGTCAGATTCACAACCCAAAAATACATCCATCCATTCATGAAAGTACAGCATGTTATTCGGTCTGCTGCAGAGAAAGAAGAGATGTTATTTCCTAAGCAAGGAGAATACAGAAGTACTAAACTCTTAAATTCTTTGTCTGCTGTAAAACTGCATAGCTCTACTGAAATCAAGCACACTAGCTTATGTATCTACAGAATTTGGATGATGTGAACTTTGCAAAAAAAAGAAAACCTTCAAAACCTTGTTTTCTAGATTGTTTCCTACCTTGTAACTGAATAGACAGTGTCAGAAGTCCTGTTCAGGGTAAAACCCCATCCACTGGTGATTTTAGGTATGCAGACAGACTGAGTTTGTAAGGAAAACCTGTGGAAAATTGTTTCTCTGTCACTAAGATAAATTAACTTCATATATATGAGGACAGTATAGGATAAGAGTTGTTCACTTCCTAAATATTTGACACTCAAGTCTACTCTTATCCACTTAGCAATTTGGTAACATTGCTGAATATTTTTCAGCTGTTAGTCTTTTTTCCTTACCATTTTATGTAATTTCTTTCTTCCTTTGGGAATAAAATCTGAAATATCACAGATGTAAGATTCATTTTGGAATAAGAAGGAAACAGAAACAAACAAGAACATAATTATAATATTTAAGATAATCAAAATAAACGCAAAATACTCTGCTGACTTTTAGAGTCAAAAAGAGGTTTAAGCTCCATTTCACATAGCCAGCTGGAGGTTATATTTCCTGGCAGAGTATGAAACAGAAATTAGACAACAGGTATAGATTCCATCCCAAATAGCCTGTCTCTTGCTGATAGTTTTATCATGACAGTAATTAATTTAAAAGCAATCAGAACTACTCATGCGTGTGAAATTTTGCAGGACTAGATATTCATTGACATCACAGCTGGTAGAAAATGAAACAACGAAAAATTCACTAAAGTGTTTGCAATAATGATGTCCTTTCCCTCTTCCTTCAACTGCCTCTAACAGAAATTAGTATTTTCTTTTCTTATTTGATGAACTATCTTTAGTCTTTTTGAAAAACATTCTAATGATTAGATGGCAGATGCAACAGTCTGACAACAAAGTGGTAAAACTAGCACTTCCTTGCAAAAATGCCTGCTTAGATATACAAAATATGAAGTTGAGATAAAAGATCTAACAGTTTTGAAAACCTGCCAGATCTTTTTCACTGAATAAGGTTAGAAGACATATCTTCTCACTAAAGCAACAGAAAACAAATTAAGACCCAGTTTAAAACTTTTAACATGCCGTGAATCTTCTGGAGCGTTAGCAGCATGATTCACAGCTTTGGACTATGTTTTCCATTAGCATTATTAGCAATTATTGGTTTATGTTCTCACTTCCAAGGTTATGTGGGGTTAGCTTCTGATATACATATGCAAATCGGTCTGAATATTCTGTGATACAGGAAACATCTTTAGAATAAATATTACTTATAACAATATCTTCTTATTTATTGATTAGACATAAGATTTCTAGAGATATCTTTGAAATATGTGCATATATAAATCAGAATATCATAGAAAGGCTTGGGTTGGAAGGGACCTTAAGATCATCTAGTTCCAACACCCCTGCCATAGACAAGGGTGCCACTTGTTACATCAGGTTGCCCATGGCCCCATCCAGCCTCAATCTGGTCTTGAACATTTCCAGGGATGAGGAATCCACAACCCTTCTGGACAACCTCTTTCATGAAAGTGCCTAACTACCCTGTGCAAAATGTCGCTCTCCCTCTTTTTTATAAGCCCCCTTTAAGTATTGGAAGACTGCAATGAGGTATTCCCAGAGCCTTCTCTCTTCTCTCCCCAACTGTCTCAGCCTGTTTTCTTAGGAGAGGTGCTCCAGCCCTCTCATCATCTTCATGGATGTCTTTCCTCTGGACTCACTCCAGCAGATCTGTGTCTTTCTTGTCCAATTATGTCAGGTCTAAGGAGAAGTAAACAATGCTGAGGGAGAGGAATGCATCCACAAGGAAAGACAAACCCAGCAGCTCTCCTGAAAATCAGCTCTGGCTGGCTTCGGTAGGGGGAGGCCATAGCCCACAGGCTCATTTGCTGTGGCCGGGTTTGCACACACTCCCCCAAAACTGAAGGGGAGAAGGAGAGTTTTTCGGTGTGTGGCAGCGAAACCTCTGGTACAGAGGGGGTGAAGAACCAGCACTGGAGGCTACAAGCCAGATAAAGAGCAGACCCCATAGAGAGTCCTCCCTTACACAAACTGGCTTGCTCAGTGGTAAAACTAGCCCACTCTCCCAAGAAGGCCACATTCACACTGGACATTCATATGAAAGGCATCTGTCATGTCTTAGGAGTCATAAAGCATCAAAGACCCCTGAAGCATCCCCTAGACTCACTTCTGAGGACTTTCACCAGAGGACTGCATGTGATCCACAAGCGTTGCAACAGATCCAGAGTCTGCTGAATTTCGCCCATCCCAACAGGAGAGGTGCTTGGGCATTCCCACACATACCTGAACATATATTAACTCATTGAACTCTATGTTTCATGGGACCCTCATCACTGAGAAGACCAAGAATAAGAGGACCAACAGGATGCAGCTGGATCCACAGGAATGGTATCTTTCTATTTCATCTGTCTCTCTATCACTCTCTTTCTTTCTGCTCCCCTTCTCCTTTTCCTATCTCTTTCTCTCTCTCTCTACCTGACATTTACAGTTAAATAAAATCTGTACTATTGACTTCAGCATATGGTTTCATTTGCACCTTAATTTGGATAGAGGCATCTCTCTAGTAATCGAATCTTAACATAAGACTGCCTTGTTCTTTGGCTCAACAAATTAGTAATACCATGTGGATTTGAATACAGATTTTGCTTGCTGCTTTTACTTAACTGAATTGAATGAAAAAAAATGGTAAAATTCTGTGATTACTGGTTATGGCTTATCTACCTTTATTGTTCAAGAGGTCTCCTCTCATCCCTGTTGTCCTTTTACCTAGGCCACATTAAAACCAAGGTTTTTTCTTTCTCTTTGGGTCTGACTGTGAAGCAGAGACTTTATAAAGAAAAGGAGTAAGTCCCTATTTTTGTGAACCAGTAATGGATTCCTCAAAATCGAATAAATTAACAGTAATACAGAGGGCATAATAACTCCTCACATTTTATCAAACTGATAAAGTGCAAACCAAAGTACTATCGATATTTGCTTTGAACTCTGTTGAGCTATGTTGATTTCTCTTCAAAATTATCAATTTAGTCAAGCTAACCATTAGCTTGAGTAATTTAAATAACTTAAATAAAATAGGTCTTCGTATTTCAATTTTATGTATATATGCACACATACACTGACTACTTTATTGGCCCTGATACTAAATTTTCTTTACATGAATGATAGACACAAAATGTAGGAAGAGCTGATGCATCAGCAACTCAAGGGCAAAATGTTTTTTTTTATAAATAGGTGACCTGCATTTTAGCTTTCACAGTGACTTTCACATTTGATGAGCTGATTAATTGTTTGTGCACTGTAAAATATTGTGTTCAGACCACTGATCCACATGACTAAAAAATTACAAACTTCAGAAATTACAAGTGGAAGATGCAGATGCTCTGTATTACCTGTATTAAGTGTTTCAGATAGGAAGATTGCATATTAATTATATGATCTAAACTCAAGTGATCTTTTTTTAACATTAAACTTTTGAGGAGACAAATTTATTTATATATTAATAATAGTTTTTAAACATTATTTAATAAATTCGTAAAACATCTGATTTATTTTCTTTTCCCTGGGAATTGTCATTAAAAATTCACTACATCATGTCAATACTTTATAACTTTACATACTCTTATGACAGGTGTAAATCAGGTAAATGTCTGTGAAGTTCTAAGATAAAATTCTCAAATCTTCATCTCTGTAAAAACCCAAAACCTGATATACACTTTCTGCTCTTTTTAAATTTCATAGTGTATTGTATTTGAATGACAAAGGTTAAGTATTGGTGGGCTACAGGGGTGGCTTCTACGAAAAGCTGCCATAAGCTTCCCCCCTGTCCAACAGAGCCAATGTCAATTGGCTCCAAGGTGGTCCTGCCGCTGGGCAAGGCTGAGCCCATCAGTGACAGTGGTAGTGCCTCTGGGATAACAGATTTCACAAGGGGAGGGAAGTTGCTGCCCAAGAGCAGCTGGAGAGCAGAGAATATGGGAGAGAAGCAACCTGGAGACACTGAGGTCAGTGAAGAAGGAGGGGGAGGAGATGCTCCAGGAGCCGGAGCTGAGATTCCCATGCAGGACATGGTGAAGACCATGGTGAGGCAGCTGTGCCCCTGCAGCCCATGGAGGTCCACAGGGAACGAAGAAGAGATCCACCTGCAGCCTATGGGGAACCCCATACCAAAGCAGGTGGATGCCCAAGTCCTTCTCCACAGTGCTACTGTCAATGAGTTCTTCTCCCAGTCTATATTAATGTCTGGGATGGCCCTGACCCAGGTGCAGCACTTTGAACTTGACCATGCTGAACCTCATAAGGTTCCCATAGACCCACTCCTCCATCTGATCCAGGTGTCTATGGAGTTATGTTAAGTTGCAAAAATTTCGATAATATCTCCATCTAATATTGCTACTGAGTCTCTTTTAAGTCTTCGTCAGCCTGAGTATAGGCATCTTTTAAACCATGTAGTAAGGAACTATTTGCTTTCTTATTACAGAAAGTAGCCTAACACTTTCAGGCTTAATCAAGGAAAATTAATGTGTTATTTTACTTCCTATGCATGTTTCCTGTGGGTCTTTTTTCCTCTCTTAATCGTCATTCTTTCTCCCCCTTTCTATTAATGAAAAACAGTACCCATACTTCTTTCTTACACTTCTGCTCATATTAACTGCTTTATCTATCATACATTTTATTCTCTATCACTTTTCTCAAGTAATGGTTATTTTTTCTTAATTCACTCCATCCTTTCACAGAATAATAATAAAGGTAATAAATTATTATTGCTTCAATCACATTATTAGTATTATTAATAATATTTAATATTATTAGCATGAAAACTTAGCAATATCTTAATATTTTCATATATGTATTTTAGTGATATTTCACCCTTATTTGAAATTCCTCTCAGATGAAAAACCTGAGGCATGGATTTAACCCTGTCCATAGTCATACATATCACACATGACTATGCTAGCATAAATCATAAGGTAGCTACCTCTGAGTGTGACTGCTACAAATAGAAGGCTGAAAATAAAAGAAAGAAGAAAAGTATTCACTATCATTTTAAAGTACTTCTTATTTCATCTGTATTGCTCGTAGGTCTTCCCTTATTCACCAACACTATAACTCTGTCATAAAAGGCCACCAAATCTGATAGGCATGCAGGAAGATCTGCTGCATGATCTTGCTGGGCAGAAAGGTGAGACTGACCAGCCTGTAGTTCCCCAGCTTAGCCACTTCCTTGGCCAGTTCCCTCAGGACCTGTAGATGTATCTTGTCACGTTCCATGGCCTCATACACCTTTAGGTTCCTTGGGGGTTCTCAAACCTGGTCTTCCACTAAAGTGAGTAGTTCATTCTCCCAATCTCTGCTTTCACCTTTTAATTTGGGCAGTGTGGCTGGAACACTTGGTGAAGACTAAGGCAAAAAAGGTCATTGAGTACCTCAGCCGTTTCCATGTCCTGGGCAACCAGCTCTCTTGTTTCCTTTCAGAGCACCCACATTTTCCTTAGTCTTCCTTTTATCACCGATACACCTATAGAAATTTTTCTTGTTGCCCTTGATGTCCTTGACAAAATTTAATTCTATCAGGGCTTTACCTTTCCTAACTTGATTCCTGTCTGCTTAGATAATTTCTATGCATTCCTCCCAGGCTATCTGTTCCATCCCCTGTTTAAATTTGCAGATCTGAACCCAGCTTTTTGGAAGATGACTGTTAATTTATTTCTTTTTCTTTGGAGTCTTGTTCATAATGGCTGTCAGCTCCTAATTATGCTAGTATTTATTGTCTATTTATTTGTTTTTTTAAATTCCTTTTGCTTTAATTAGTGCTCACTTTTAGAGTTTGTTTTGTTTATTTTATTGTGTTATTTTTTACTTAATTTGTAATTTGTTGATCATTTCATGAAACTGATAATAAACAGTGGAGGAAAAAAAGACACCTTTCCAAAACTTGTAGAAAACATCAAAAAGGCATTTCACTAGAGTTTACTTGCATCTCCCTAGTGTCCTGGCATGGACGGATCTTCTATCACTGCTTATAATTTTACCTCACTATGCTTTTTTGTGTGAAAGAATCAATAACACTGGAAGAGTTATCACTGGAGCTTAACAATCCTCACTTTAAACCCTAATGGCATCTGGGGAGTATTCAGTATTTTTCTGTGATGTCATTTACTTCCCAAAACAAGTTATCTAGATAGAAGAAACGTAGTTTATTAGATCAACAGCTACATAAGAGAAAACAACCTGTTGCTGTTGTGGTTTAACCCCAGTAGATAGGTCAGCCTTATATAGCCACTTGCTTCCTTCCCCTACAGTCGAATGGGGGAGAAAATCAGGAGATAAAAAGTGAGAAAATTTGTGGGTTGAGACAAAGACAGTTCAATAGCTAAAGGAAAAGACAGGAATGCAGCAAAGTGAAACAAAGAATGCATTCAATACTTCCTGTTGGCAGGAAGATGCTTTACCATTATCGGAAAGCAGGGCTTCATCACGTGTAAAAGGGTACTTGGGAAGACAAATGCCATTACTCTGAACATCCCCCACTTTCTCCTTCTTCCCCCTGCTTTTATTGCTGAGTATGATCCATGGGGTATGGGATATCCCCTGGGGCAGTTGGGGTCGGCTGCCCCAGCTGTGTCCCCTCCTAACTTCTTGTGAGCTCCCAGCCTACTTGCTGGTGGGGCAGTGTAAGAAATAGATTAATTTGTAAAAATGATCCCTCTGTCAAAGGTCTTTGGTCAAAGAGTTTTTTAAGGACTGAAGAATATTTGATAACTAGTTTAGTTGCTGCAGAGCTAACCAAACTACAGTCAGTGTTTTTCAAGCTGCTGCACTCCTTCAGAGAGCTTTTCATTCAGATCTGAAGAAAGGCATGTGGGTCTGAAAGCTTGTCTGATTTTTCCAACAGGACAGCTGATTTAATAAAAGATATTGTCTCAGTCTAGATATCTATCATGCCCATGTTGTTAGAACTTCATGAATACACTAACTATAATTTCCTCCTTCTCACACTTAGTTCCTAAGATTTAAACAGAGAAAGAGGTATTTGTAACCAGAAAAAAAAAAAACTCTTTATTTTGTTTCATTAAAAAATAACATGTATAGAAAAGAGACTATAGAACAGAACCTACAGAAGACAATAGCTTTGCAAAGCTACAAACAGAAAGAACTCTAATTGCAAAAATAATTTTCTCTTTGGTTTTAAAGCAAGTAGAAATAAAATTTTCATAAATCACAAATAGATCACTACTGGAATAAAAAGTATATTGCATTCACCCAGACGACCATTTGTTGGAATGTGGAAAAAATGAAACCTCTAAGACCTTCCAAGTACCTTCTTCCTGCTGCTCAAATTATGTTAATTTTGATTGCATGTAAATGGAAAGATAATTTGCCAGGTTTGTTGGCTCTGCAGTTCCAGTACATAAAATTCCAAAGTGGAGCTAAAAAATGCTGAAGTTGTTTCATACTTAAACATATAATCTCAAAAACTTTTAGGTATCTAGTCCTGAGGAGATGCAGTAGCCTGCTAACACAGGCCACACAGGCTAATAACCAAGAATCTTCACATTGCCTCCTTGGACCATCAGACTGTTTCTGACAATGGTTTACAGCTCATGACTAAATGTACGGGCGAATTTTTTACTGATTTCTGAATGAGTCAAAAGCAAAGTATGATTGCTGATTTTTTCCTGCCTCTCATTGTTTTTGAGTATTTGTTGTCTTTTATACTCTCTTTTTTAACTTTTTTATCCCTTTGCTAAACTCTTTTATAATCATTATACATGTCTGTCTCACATTCCCTTACAATGTTTCCATAAAGTATGTCTTTAAACCGTATCTTTGTTCTGTTGTTGAAGCATGAAATCACAGCATTGAAACCAACTAAGTTATTCTTGATGTATGCTGATATATCTGTTTTCAGTCTTGTTTTCCTTAAACCACCACCACAGTAAGAACCATCTATTTTAGGAAATCCTTTAGAATGGCAAAATTTATCATTAATAGAAACAGAGTGAGCTCCTTTCCCAAAAGAAGTACTTGTGAGATCAAACACACACTAGCAAGGCAGTGCTAAGAAACTGCATTGCGGCTGTCTCTGTCAGTCTGTTATCTACATAAGAAATGACTTTACTTGCTTCAGCCAACAATTCAGAACTTGTTATGAAGAGGGGTTTGGTGCTTTTTTTAGATCATGTTTTGAAAAAGGAAAGAATAAAGAATCCTCTCGTTTCTTAGTGATTTGGATTTTAAACAAATACACACAAATGTGTCAACTTAATTCTGTAATCTTTAAACTACTGTAGACAACAGATGGTAGATGGAACATGAGTGGGAAAACATTTTATTACATTATGAATCCTTTCAAATTTATCAATTTTTAAAATTAGTTATTAGGACAAATATTTCTGGGCACAACTTCCTGTATTTATCAACATCAAGCCGTGATATTACCACCCCCAAGTTTCAGAGATCTACAGCAAAAAACCCTGGTCAATAACCGGGGTTTTTTTAAACAATTTTTAAGACACCTATTGCTGTTAAGTGACTAGCAAAGTATTTTTCATTTATATCGGGTCAGTTATCTTTCTTTCTGTTTCTTCATCTAAGTCCTGCTTGTACTGCACATTATGCATAAGGGTACATTAATGACACTGAAAAGTAATACAACATACTTCAGTATTCCTGAAGCCAAAACGGAGGAGATGTTTCTGAAAATACCCGAAAAAAAAATCTTCTGATAAGAGGGTTTTCATTGCTTGATTTTTCTTTTCATTTTAGGTAGCATATGAGAAACAGGGAAACTACTTGAAAAAAAATTAAACCAGGAAAGATAAGAGATTTTAATCTGGTTTTAGATGCTAATGATCTCAGTCATATCTAGATCATAATTGTAATAGAGCTCTTTTTCTAAGAAATTGAGGGGAAATGATAAATTCATATTGTGTGGAGACTACAGATAGGCATTATTTACGTGGCAAAATTATACTAAAGAAATGTCTATTTGCATGGTATAACTTGCATATTGTTAATGACACAAATTTAAAAAATGGTGTATTGAACAACATAGTCTATCTGCACTACTTGCTTTTTACACAATTTTAGCTTTATTTCAGATATACATGCAGCTATCTTAAGATGTTTCTTCTGTTGTTGAAAATTTATTCTAGCACTATGACTGAAAAGAACTACCACAACTGTGGGATGTTATTTAATGTTGGCAAAGGCAGAACTGACAGCTTGGGCAAAATGCAAATGACTGAGAAGTTTGCAATAGAAATGAGTGTAAACAGATGGTTTGGAGTGAGCTGAAGTATTGTTTGGAGTGAGTTGAAGTATTGTTGACTTTCTATTTTGGGATAGTGGAAGAGCTCCTATTTAAGAATTTTTTTAATCGAAACAAGCAAAATACTAACTTTAAAAAGTCTTCACTATGCTAGATGAAGGGAGATGAATGAACTTTTTCATAATTCTTGCTTGAAATGTGTGGCTAAGATCCTGCAGCTGGCCACGAAAGGCTGGATGTATCTGTATAAAGCACTGCAGGGTTCCTCCTCTTAGACACCTGGAGAAAAGGCACCATGCTCCTGGCAGAGAACAATAAAACTCACCTCATCTTCTCTACTACTGCTCTTAAACACATTACCTTTAAATGTTTTCACTAAACACTAACTGGAACTTCCTTGGACTTTTTTTGCATTCCTAGCAAATTCTACAAAATTTATTTCATAAAAACATTTTCACTCTTTCTAAAAATTCCTTTCAGTAAGACTAGATTTTACAGAGCATGATCCATATCAAACAGGTTTCTACTTAAGATTATAATATTTAGTTAAAATTCCATACAATAGACCATTGCTATGGTGATGTTCCAATTTTGTATAATTTTGTAGAAAATTGCTTAACATGCATGTACAGTCAATTCCACACAAATTATAATCAATTCAGCAACCCATTTCTTTTGGGAGCTTGAGTGTACAGACAAATCTGAAACATAATAGCCTTTCATTACTATATTGTAATGTACTGATGTTTCACAGAATTATGAGAATTTCTTTGTGTTTTTCCCCTCTGAATCATAGACTTGTAAATAAAAACTAGGGAAATAGAATGCTAACTGGTGATGTGTGTCTAAAATGTAAGCTGATAAAAATAGTGCAACTGATCCTTAACTCCAAAGAGATAGAGAAAAAAAATCAACATGTGATTATACTTAGGCCAACAATAAGTTTAATCAAAATGTAGCTACACAGTTGAATACATCTAAATTGCATTAAATTACTTTTAGCTTATTTAAGGCATTATTAGAACTCTTGTGTTCTAAAGAAAATCAGTTTACAAAAATCCTAAGTGCTATCTAGATCTATATTAAATGTAAAAGCTTAGCATGAGAGTTAAGCTCACCTCATGGGCATTTTGATGTGAAATTAATGTATGATATGAAATTATTATAATATTTTTTTCTCTTTTTACAGGACTTTTCAAGACTTGTTGAAAATTTTGAATAATTATTGCTTATTTCTGACCTGATTGAATGGAGAGAATATTGGGAGAAATCCAAATAATAATATCTTAATGATTTTGAAACTTGTACTCCACTACTTTTTAGAAGGATTTAACTTCTTAACTCAGTACTGTCATCATGAAAATATATTTTCATGAAAGGACACTTATATATTTTGTGTTGTAAATATTTCTCTAAATATCCCCTGAATGTCTAAATTAGAGTAGTATAGGAAGGAAAAGAGTAGTATAAAAAAACAAACTACACTACCAACAGAGGTCCCATAAACTATCAATTCCCTTTCAAAGCTAATGCAAGGATAGGAGTAGGAAAAATAACACATACAGTGTAGGAGTTCAAGAATCTATAGGTTTCACAGCTTCTTGAAATCTAGGTTTTTGATTTTGGTAACCCGATTATTCTGTTTTTTGAAACACATCAGGACCCAGTTGTACAAACACTGAATTTAAGAAAGGCGAAATGGTCTTGTTTAGAATTACTAATACTTTCAGGAACACAGCATGTTTTTAATCAACTTAAAAATTACGAATAATAATATTAAAGAACAATTCAAACAAGGTCTTATTTTTCATTTTTCCCACTTATAATTCAATAGGAAATACTAAAAGCAATGTCATTAAAGTATGAAATTATAAACTTTGCTTAAAAATTTTTTCTAGTCCATAAAATAGTAAGTCTGGAGAGTTCATCATAAGCAGGTAGCTAGAAGAACTTAGTAGATTTTGAGAGAGACATTTCTAAACCCCATCCAAGGTAAAATGATACAATCATCTTCATGTTTTAAACAGAATTTCATACAGATATTAATTTGAGTAATTATTTCCATTATAATAATATTTCTGAAGTTTCTCATATTTAAACTTTTGGTTCTCAATGTATACACTGAAATGTCATAAGGAGTCACTAAAAGTATTTTCTATTCAGTCTTTTCAGTGAAGAGATGAAGTTTGAGCGATGACAATAGAAAATAAAATTTCAGGGTACCAGACATAAGCAGGTCACAATATAAAAAACATTATACACTTATGCTTTGTTTAGATTCTTCAGTAAATTATATGACATTGCCAGACTTGTATATGTTTCTCAATTAGATATGCAAAGCAGCAGACTCCATGGAATTAGCTGTTTTGGTTAGTAACAAATGTTGGAGCTTAGATTTTCCATGCATAAACGACTATTTCATACTCACCATTACAACTGATTGTTACATCCTTGTAATTCAAAGGTGCTCTGTAAATTCTAAAACCCAGGAATTTAGGAGTCAAAATAAAGTCTAGGAAAGCATAAAATTCAGAACAATGCTCTCCATATTTTTAATTTCTCTTTCTTATTTTTGTTAGTATACTAAGCATATTTGTGTGAACGTATGATTTCTCTTTCTCAAGTTGATCTTCATGCATGGCTTATTTCCCCTTAAGTTATAAATCTTTATTTGTAATATCACAAATGGTTGCTATGGGAATGTTGTGTAGTCACAAAAGATTGAGTAAAGAATTATGAGGCAAGACAATCTCTTAGATTATATATCACTTCATTAATTTGGTAGCTATTTCTCTATTTTGCATGTATTAATACTTTTTTTCTCATTTCCTACTATTTTCTTGTGTGTTTTATAGTGTTAATTATCCACTTTGTCTTAAGGAATTTGGATGGGGTTTGGTGGGATTTTAGTCCACCTACCTTAGACAACGAATTACAAAATAATTTTTGACAACAGTTCAGCAAAACATCCTAAAATAAATGGCCAGGATATGTGTATGGTCAGAGGATAAAGGTAGTTGCCCTTCTTTTAATATGGTAAGTTAGAAATTGGCTGTAAGAAACAGTAAATCCAGAAAAATATGGGTATTTTTTTGACAAAAATATGCAAAAATAGTGAATTTTTCTGATCAAGGTCTGTAACAGAAAAGGACTCTTATTGCACAAGGCACAAACTCTACCAGCACGTAAAGATATGAAGGCTTTGGAAAGATCTTGAGGGGGAAGGAGAAAGTGGCAAAAGCTGATAAAAACACGATGTTTTGAGAGTTGAAAGCTATACTTGAATGCTATAGGTTAGCATTTACAACTGTAGCTGTGAAATTTATAGCATGCTTTCCTCTTTCTTTAAAACTAGTAATTTGCTTGGGTACAGAAAATTCAGGGACAGGAATTTGAGTCTCTATTTCACTTAATCCTCCTTATACCGGAACCAAATCCCCATGTGGAGGATGAAAGCAACCATTCTGAGTACTTTATAGTAATTAGCCATTTTGCTATCTCATTATATATGTCAGTCATTAACTTTAAAACACTTTTTCACTGAAATCTGCTTCCTGAAAAATGACTATTGCTACATTTTCAAAAAGTAACAGGTACTTATGTCATTGATTAGTTGCATGTTATCAAATTTTGAGCCACATAATGACATGAATTACTCATCATTTTTTATGTGCTATTTGTTTATGAACTGAGAACTGTCCACACCCTGGTAGGTAATTCATCACTCTGCAGTCATCTGTTCACTATGTGTTGCTATAGAAATTGACTAAATAGTTTGTGTTCTGATCAGCTAAGGAAATCCATTTGGTAGAAAAGACTACTGACCCTACAGATTTCTTAGGGAGGGGAAAAAAAAAAAACTCTAAAAAAACAAATGACAGAAGGAGGAGAATGTATCATAACAAGAAACAACAAAAATAAATAACCCTCCCTAAATTACAGGTCAGTGTTGTTTTTAAGGCTCAAAATTTGTGTTGACACACAATATTATACCAGTAATAAACATCATGAAACCCACTGTTTTTAATTATATTCTTTGTCAGTTTAGTAATAAATTTATTAAAACCACATCACCACACAAGCTTGTTTGAAATAGTACCAGAGTAGTATTTAAAATATCTAAGTAACATTGCGTATTTCATGCTAACCTATATTTTCACAAACATTTAGCATTAATCTGTCAAAAGTATCGCCTATATGGTACTGATGACTTTAATCTCTAATTAAGGAAATAAATAAATAATTCACCTATGGAATAGGATTCAAAGCATTTTACACAAGAAGTGTAATTTGAAATCTTTTTTCATTTCTTTTGACTTGCATTGGTATCATTAGGATCTTTATTTCTTGAGGAAGAGTGATGGATTCTCTCTTGTACTAATAAGTATAGTATGGATCTGGGAGGATAACCATGGAGACTTTGTGCTTGCAGTGAGCCATGTGTCCTTCAGTATCCTGAATGTATTCTAAAGGATTACACAGACAACTTCAAGAAATTTCCAGAAAAAAAGAGTAAAATTTATCATCAAAATGTTCAAGGTATTGATATAAGGGAATTAAGGGCTCACCTGCAGAATCATATCCACCTGCAGAAGCTGTGCTGTTTGCTAGACAATATGTTGTTCGCTTAGTTTAATTGTGTTTGCTAAGGCAGAACGAGGGAGGATGCCAAACTATTGATAGCATGAAGGAACCGTGACTTGGCTTCCTGGTCTTGGACCCCTGAACTGGTTGGAACCAGCCATAAAGTTTAGACTGAGACCAAGGGACCAGAGAGCATGCGCAAGGAGGCGAGGTGAAAAGTTCAACTTCGAGGAAGACTCGGCTTACTTCATCTTGAGACCCCTGGGGTCCCCTGCCCTGGACCACAAGGAGGCACTGTGCAAGCACAAGTGTATGGAAATGATCTCAGAGCTCATTATCATGGGAAGCGGGAATAGATTATGCATATGTATAGACATATCGGGGAACCTTAATACATAGTAGTGTTTGTAGGAAATAAATATAGAGAGCTGCTTTGTAGAGGGGGCACATGCTTTGGAGAAATTATTCCCATGTGCCCTATGTGCCTGGCATGATGGAATAAAACATACCTACTTTATAACTTTCGGGTTATAGAGTTATTATCCGCACATCAGTATAATAATTCCATGTCCTGTTACAGACATGCTCTCTCAGCACCTGGGTTGGCACTGGGCTCTGAATAACCAGAAAATATGATTCTACAGAAATTCAATGGACATAAGAGCTGAACGTGGACACTCAGGATGAAAAAGGGGAAATGTCAGATCAGGTTGAACGAATCTCTAACAGTCTTTTCCTGATTTTTTTTTTTTTAATCTCTGAAGATTTTTTTCTAATTTAATTTGAAATTTGTATGCCCTCTAAACATGTGTAGATACAAATATATTTCAAATTTTTTCAAAAGGAGGAATGTCTGACATTTTTAAATTATGTTTTTAACTGTTAAATAAGAGTTAAATAATGTGTTGATAAATAAGTGCCTCATGTTATGTTATACATTTGTGTTGCATGATTCATATTATGTAGGAGAACTATGTGCAAAACAGAATAAATTTGCATCTGAAGTTTTGCCAGTCCTACTAAGCAGGAAGAAATGAGGACAATACAAAAGTAATGCAAAGAAATCAGGGTTTCAAACACTAAAACTAAAATCTTTTTATATGAATAGCTTTATTAGTGGCTACGACTTTTAGTGAATTGAAAAGTTACCCTAAACTATTAACATATTTTGAGGGCATGAAATTAGATTTTCCCAAAAGATCTAGTTTTACTTCACACAGAAATCAATTAATGGAAGCACTATCACCTATATTATACAAGTTATGGATATGAATGCTTATGGTTTTATAGTCTCTGAATCTACAATAAATAAAAAGACATTTTAAAATAACTTACAGTGAGGATTGTTGTTCTGATATTACCTTACACAAGCCTAATTAGAAGGGAGATCTGTGTGCACACAAAAACATAAATATCAATAACCACTGTTGTCTGTCAGCTTGGGTACATAAAATCCAAGTGATTTTATACATAAAAAATACTTATTTTTTCTTTTCCTACAGGAATATTAGATAACTGTCACGTTTCATACCTTAACAGAGACAACCCAAAATACTGACTTTCTCTGTCAACTATTTTCTCCAAGTGAAAACTAAGCTGAGTGAAAATATGCAAACAGCCACCAGCTTAGTGGGGAAGGGGAGGTCACTGTTAATCCATTATAGTTTACAGGTGTAGAGAAAATATTTACAGGAGGTAATTTTGCCTTTACCAAGATCATTTGTGTAAATCAGATCTCACCCTTGGATAGCTGAAAGCAATGGGGTGTCTTTTTGCAGATGACTGAGCATTAGCACAAGATTGTCCTAAAAGCAAACTTTTAAAGTATTGCTTCTTATGAGGCACACTTGGGAAATGTCAGGTCTAAGTTCACCAATGCCTTGATGGCTGTGACCAACGTTACCTTGGACTGTCCGTCAGCACTTGTGTTGTGCTTTTTGCTCTGCCTGTCTCTGGCCATGTCACAGTCTGGACACAGGCTTCTTGATACACGCAGGAATCTAAGCCCATCAAATGAAGAACATACAGTTATTGCAGAATCCAATTTATACAACTGTGTTGGTTTCAGTGTCAAAATAATCCTCTTTTATACAATTATGTCTCAACAGCCCAACTCAATACAATCTTTGCAAAAACATGACAGTTAACTTGCCACATCTAACTCATAAGCTTTCAGAGATAAATGGTTGTTTTCATATTATTAAGTTTAATATGATTTTTATTTTATTGTAGTATATTTTAAATTTAAAAAAAATTTCCACCAACAAAAATTATTACTGTAAAAATGACATTTAAACTGCAAAATACATAGTAAGTTGAAAGACATTTATCAGAGGAAATACATTATGTCTTGTGTTATTTTCTTCTCAGGTTTATAATCAGAAGACAAATGGTACAGGCAAGGAGAGGAAGAAGTATCAGATGCGACTGTAATTTCTGTGCATTGGCAATGAAAGGCCTGTGGTAGAACAGAATATATAACATTATGCAGCAGTGGAAAACTTCTTTCTATGAAGAGAATGAAAGAGAAAGAGAAAAATAGAAGTTTGGGTAAAGGACAAGAAAAGCATTTGACTCACTTTTCCTGCTATCCAATTGTTAAGATCCAATTATTGAGTGGTGCCTCTCCACGAATTAAGGTGCACAGAAGACCGTATGCCAAAATAAATAGTACAGATTTTATTTAGGTAGAGAGAAATAGAAAGAAATAGGGAAATGTGGAGATACATAGCAGGCCTACCAGCCTTGCTAGCTCCAAAATAGATTTTAGTGCGGTACGTTTCTACCCGTGAGAAACAAGAGCTAGAACTGTAAACAATAGGGAAAGAATTTAACGGCAACTTTGCACCTGGTGTTTTTCTGGATGCTTGGGCACTGATGTTATGGGTAACTAATAATAGAATGTTATAGTTAATATAGCCAGTGGGTATATTGTATTGATTTAGTAGCCAATTAATAAGTAATATGAATCATAACATTTAAGAGTCTATATAAGATGTGTGTACTTTGAATAAATGCCTTTTTCTTCCCCTAACCTTCTTGTGAGTTTGTATGTGTCGTGTTCGTCTCAACAGTGACAGGGAAAAGACAGGAGGGGGGAGAGAAAGTGAGAGGGAAACAGATTAAGTAGAAAAATATCACCACCCATGGACCCAGACAACATCCCGTTGGTCCTTTTCACCTTGGCCTTCTCAGTGGTGAGGGTCCCAAGGTCATTCAAAACTTTTCACTATTTATACATTTTAGCAAACAAAGGAATTAATGCTCATTGGCTGCACAGTTCTCTTATTCTATTGGTTAAATGACTGCCTCGCTTCCGATGCTAATTAGTCCCATTCTAATCTTTCTTTTCTTTTGAGTCTGTAGGTTATGGTTCCCCCTGGGAGACACAGTCAGAGCTGATTTTCAACACAGATGCTGAGATGGCCTTACTTGTGGATTCTTTGCAGTGATAAATTTTTCTCCCCCGGTCTTGCTTAACTGTCTTTTGGCCTTACATAACTGGACAGTAGTACCACCTTTACCATATCTCAACTTCCCATCAGATGGCTTAATTTACAGTCCAAATTCCAGGAATCCACAGAGGCATATTCGGGGGTGCGGGGGCAGGGGGGTCGTGTGGTGGTGGTGATCACAGAGAAGCAGTTTCTTCTTTACACAGTTTGCCACAGTGGGCAAAGTCCTTTAGAGGTCTTAACAGTCTTTGAGACAATTGAGATTTTTAAGTCTCTTACACAAGTACTGTGATAAAACAAATTGAAATTTGAGATCAGTTTTTATCATCACATGCAGTACAGTTTACACACACGAAACTCTAACCTGCTATTCTGCCATACTGAGTGAACAAGCTTTTGTAGCTATATTAATATAGGAAGGTCTTTCAGGCTATTACTGAAACTTGCTAACAAATAATGACCAACATAAACTAATATAATGGATATATGGCAAAAGGAGGAAAAGTTAACTATACCTATAAAATACATCAGTAGTTTGCAGTATTGTTTGTTACAAATATCAAGTGAAATTAATAAATACTACCAATTCTGGACCATAATGGTATTTATGGGGTACTTGTCTGTAGAAGAGGAAATTGATTTTCCGTACGTATGAAAAGACAGTGCACTGTGGTAGCTCATAATTGAACTTGATAGAGTCCATCATAAATGCTACTTATTTATTTTTTCATAGTTTTCACCTATTTATAAATGTAGTGTTGAGGTAATGAAACATAATAGGAACTGTGTGATGTGTCCACCCGCAGCTGCCAAATTTGCTATTTTGGCAGATCATAATATTTTTCTTTTATTTCATTGTAATAAAACCGTTAATTCTCTAAAGTTCTCTAAAGTAATTTCAAAGACAGTTGTTCAACGCTTCATATTTTCACAATATCTGTGGGATGTACAGTAAAAATAATGATCTTATGCAACATCACAGTGCTACCCTGTACTCTCACAAGTCTCATTCTTGGCTTTTCACATCACTTCTTAATAACACGAGCAATAAGTGCTAGAAGGTAAAACAATAGATATTAAAAGAAGAAATTAATTAAATGGTTCTATGAAGCCTGACAAAATTAAGCTAAATCCATTGTCCATTAACATACACAAATCAGGATAATATCCAAACTCTACTCTGACAGATGTCATTAGAACAGTATTTCTTAGCAAAATTCTATAAATGCAGAAAAAGGTAGGCTAACTGCAACCTATACATAATAAATAATTACTACTTATTTGATTTTAGTATGCTTTTTTTTTTTAAAGTAATGTGTAAATAGTTAAACAAATCCAAGCCTACTAGTAGTATTTCTGGAATAACAAATACTTTTTCATGGAATACACTGTTTTTTTCAAGAAAATCTAAAGGCAAATCTTCATAAATAAATAGAAACATACCGAGAACAGATCATGCCTTTTTTGTACTTGTACTTCCCCTGCCATTGCTGGAAGATGGGCAAGATCCTTGGGTGCGAATCTTTAAGCTGCATTCTTAGAAAAGATTTTATCTAGGTCTGTCCAGTAAGAGTTTATCCAGTTTATATCTTGCTTCCATTAGAAAACATTACACCTCAGGAAAAGCAGTTTGAATACAAAGATCCAAACACATTCATAATATGTAAGGCAGTATAATTGCGATGTCCTAAATACAAGGAGCAAAAATCTATCCCAAAAGGTGATTTTTATGATGTTCAAGCAAACAAAGCCCACAAACACCTAATCCAAATCAAAGCAAGTATCACCTAGTTTTCAATTATTTTTAGACTTGGGTGTACCCTTTCTGAGTAATGGCATTAGCAGCATTACTTTGAAATAACAGTAAAAAAACCCAGAATTAATAGATTTGTACTTCTCAAATAAAGCAGAAATCAGTATGCATCATGATGGCAGAATCAGGTGTTACATGATCTTCCAGATAGACTGAAACTTTGAAAAAAGTATTAGGCATCCTTCCTCCGTTTGTATGCTGAATTGTAACAATAGGGATGGTATTAGACATTTATAATTAATCTCTCATCAAATATACTACTTTCATTTTAGTGGATTGTGCTTTTTTTTTTTTAAAATTATGTGATTATTTAGATGTTTATTTGGTATCTCCGTTGCACTGGAAATATGCTTAGAGCTATACTGAATGATTTTGCTATCTTTGCTGTTTGTCTTACTGGATCTGTTAAATTTTTTAGATTTTTATGTACAATATGAGTAAAACAATTTGAGAAATTTCTTACTATGTTGAGAAAGGAGATGAGGGTTTAACAATTTTATCAAACTATTTTGTGCAGTCAGTTTCCTCTTTCTGTTTTCACAGTCAACAAGTGTCTTAATAAGGATTTAGGATAAGGGATTAAGCCAAATGTAAAGATTCTCCTTTACTTAGACACCATTTTTGAGGGAAAATATTCAACACTGCTTTTCATATTTTAGGGGTTTTTTATCAAAACCAAAAATCAAGGTACTAAAAAAAAGTAAAGGATGAAAAATTTCAAATAGCATTACATTATCAGCCCAAAGTCCTATTGAAACTTGTGTGAATTTTGTCCAATCACTGGATGTACCCGCCTCTGCCACTCAATCCTGGAACCTCCTCTCTCTTTTTCTGATATTGTTCCTCATACCAGCATAAAACAAAGCTTAGCATAGCACAGTGTAGCATATAATGTAACCTCTTGTCCAACACAACTTCTCATCCAGGGCTTTGCTAGAAGGTGCTATGCCTTCATCGGAGCAGTGACACTTTGATAAAGCACCAGGGCAATACATCATCAAGGAGCTCCGTAGGGTGATGTATTAGTGTAATACATCAAAATGCCACTGCTCTTGAGAGGTATGATTCTGTTTCTGTTGAAGTCTGCAGATTATTAGCATCGCGTAAAATGAAAGGAAGGATCAGGACCATAATCATACAAAATGATTTTTATATTCTTATCTTCCAATCTTTTAAAAATATTTTGAACTGCCACATTAAGTATCTAAATTTAGCATTTTAACCAAGGTTTGTATTATATGATTTAAGAAAGACATAGTAGATTATGAAATCTGTATTTTTTATTATTCCCGTCCATAATCACTGCAGATTTATAGGATAATAAAGGGAGAGGATTTTGAGTTTGTATGGCTTGCACTGTGAGATTCAGAGTTTGTTACAGTGGGAATAAAACCTTATGCACTGTCAGTGTAAAAAGTATTTGTTGGAAATGTCCTAACAATCTGAGAATATAACAACAGCAATAATAGCCTATGCCAAACATCACATATATATATCAGCAGTATCCTGCCCCAACAATGCCTAAATGCCCCTTTCTTAAAGAAGAGTGGGGGGGGAAAAAAAACCCAACAACCTAAAAAAACCCAGAACAAGCATGATGTTCTACCCAGTGTTTGGCACATTCAAGGTCTTTTCTATCCTTCTTTGCCACTTTCATGCTCAGCCTCACAGAATGCTTTCCATCTACCATTTTATAACCTCCTGAGACCTACCAAACCACCCTGAGGCAGCTCTTAGCTTTGTATGCAGGGCTTTGAGATGAGTGGGAAATCAAAATTATTGTTGTTGCTGAATGATAGAAAATAAACTTCTCTGCCATTCTTAGAGCATCATTCCCTAAACATGTCACTCTAGTTATCAAATGTGTTTGCATCATGATATTTTCTGATACTGAGTTCTGGAACTGCCTTCTTCCTGAAAAGAAAGAGAAAAGGATTATCTTTCTGTGGGCTAAATATAAGAGGTTCAGGGTCTTTCAAGTGGTATAATTAAACAGTCCTGAGTGTCATAAAAAACCCCATATTTTTTTTTTTTCCTGATGTAAAAATGACTTCTGTATTGTTGTGTAATAATTTCTACCAAGTCAAATCCATCTACCCTAGTCAGTAGAATTTGGGGGCTGTCCGTGATTTAAGTCCTTGCCAAGACATTGAGCTATATTTCTAACATGATTTTTTAAATATGTATTATTTAAAAATAACACACATGCATGAGGTATAATATTATACAAAATAATTATATATAAGAAGCCGTGGCACATGACTCACTCTGTTGTGCTTTGTGCTTTCTAAAATAAGTTAAGTAAATAAAAACTTTTAGCAGCAGCTATCTTCTAAGCAATAGTGTATAACCTGTTTCAGGATGAACTCCACTATTTTTTCTAGTTTATGTAGAAATGAAAACCTAGAAACCCAAACATTTTGCAAAAGTTTCTCCTACAGTTTCCTCTGTTAGGATTTTGAAACCTGGAACATACTATGGCATTACAAAAATCCTTACAGTTGAATGTATTAACACCTGTTAATACATTCCTGTTAATACACCTGTTAATACCTGAAGTTTGGTATTCAGATTTTGTTTCTGAAGCAGCAAATTTTTCTAAATAGTATAATTGCTATAAACATTAAGCCAAAGGAAAAACAAACATGGAAATACAAAAGCTATTGAAGTGAAATTCAGAGAATTGTTGAAGCTTTTTATCTGTAACAGTTGCATTTGATCCTTAGTCTTCAAAAAAAAGCCCTTGAAAATGTAGCCAAATATAAATGGATGGAACATTTACTGAGCAGTCTTTGAGAAATCAGTGTCTTAATTTTTCGTTTCCTGGGTACTTTCAAATCTCAAAGTTTAGCTTTTGCTTTTTTTAATGACAAACTGCAACAAATATGCTTGCTTTCCCCCCCCCCTTTTTTTTTTTTTGAGACAAACTAAAGAAAATTAATTTACCTTTATAAACATCAAAGTCATCAACTTTCTTTCTTGTTTGGGTATTGAAACTGGAGAACTGAAAAATATGTTTTTCCTAAGTTTGCATAAAATAGAAAGTTACTTCATCATTTCAATATCTGAGTCACAACATTCTCTAAATACTGTGAGAACTACTCTGGTTAATAGGAAGATTCAGTACATATGACAGTGTGTTCTTCTTTATAAACCAAATAGGAGCAATAACAATGATTGAAAAAGGAAATATTGCTTTACTACCTCATGGTGCTGGTTACTTTCATAATGAGTGTTTTGAAGACTATTTATCAATGGAAAACTACAGTGAAAAAATAAGACACAGAGAAAGTCCACTTACTGTTAACAAGTTGTAATAGAAATTTAACAGAGATTGTGCAATTTTGAGAGCGAATAAGAATTAGAAGAAAGATGAATTACTTAATCTTTCTTCAAGAAATTATTTTCAAAAAATTTAGGTTCGTAGGAGACTGGAAGGAAAATAACCTCTTAAATATCACTTAAAAAATACAGCTGTAACATGGCTTAATTCTGGATTTTGAAAGACAACAATGGAAATTGAATATAAAACTCATAAAGAAAGCTCAGGGATTTTGAGGCTGTAAAACCCAAAACCTGTCTAACAAAAAGTGAACTTCTAAACAGATGTAGTTAAATCTGTAAAGAACCTGAAGTTTATCCTGTCCAAATTAATTGGTGTAGTCACTCAAGGATCTTTATCAGTGTAGCTGCATTATTAAAATCTGAATATAGGATAAAATAATAGGTTTCTTAGCCTTAAATATCAGATTTACAGCCAAAATTCATGGCCAACAAACAAACATAATAGAAATTACAAGATGTAAACAAATTTACACACAGAGTTGGAGGGGAGGAAAACCTCTTGAAAAAGAAAAACAAATTGAGGGCTGCGGGAGAAACAGGCAACAGCAACGATGTTACAAAAGAGTAGCACATGTTCTTTCTCCACTGTCTCACAGTAGGATGCTAAAAGAGTAACCACCACAAAGGAAATCCATAACAAAAAAAAATGTCTACAGAGTGGTACATTAATCATTGTGGAGAACAGCAGAGGAACTAGGGAAGTTTCACAATTTTTAACAACAACCTAGAGAAAAGGGATTCTCAAAAACTTTGAATCGATACTATTAGTTTTAATGTATGACCTGTAGCAATTGGCTGAAATTTATACTATAATGAAATAAGAGTTTTCTTAATCAGATATTAACATCAAATGAGGGATTTTTTAAGGGACTTGTCATCTAACACTGAAGTCAGGGGGAGTTTTACCATTGTTAGCAGTGAAAATACAATGAGGCCATAACAAACACCTTTGAATAACCTAAAGTTTTATGGTCTACTCTGAATTTTAAAATTATCAAATAGAACTTTAACGGGAATAATTAAAGTTTACACCAGACTACAGTGCTGCTACATGCATGCATAGAGTTCCCAGTAGTATATGATTAAACATGTATAATAAATATATTTTATATGAAAGTATACTTCACTTAAACAATGAAGTGAATGACTAGATTAATAAAATAAGTAGAAAAGTGTAAGAGTTAAGTTATAAATATTATGTTCTTTCCATTCTATCTGAAGAAAAAAGAAACTAGCCAATCAAACGAGTCTTTCAGGAAGGAGGTGTTACAATCTACTGTCCTGGGGTGACTTTATGGTGCTATATATCCCAATCACCTGCTTAATGAAAAAATATTAACTCTGTGTCTTTAAGCTGGCTCGAGAAGCCAGGCGCTGTGTTTTGGTTTTCTTCGAAGGTCTTTACATTCCTGGTTCTTATCACTAGCTGCGTTGCGGTTCTCAGGAGAGAGCTCGCAGCAGTCGTTTTCTATAGCTATAGGTGAAGGGGCACCTTTTTACTCTTTCACCTTTTTTTTCTGTGAGCTTTCACCCTGCTTTTACTCAGCTGAGGGATAAACGGAGGGAGTTGAAACTCGCTTTTGGCTTTTTCCCTCTTCTGCCTGAGGTGAGGAAAGAAGACAGCTTTTTCCTGAGATCGTGGTTTTTTTCCTTCTTCCTTTGGAAGTTTACAACAGACCACTGAACTCTGGGGCCTACACCTTGGGCCCAGGGAGGCCTGCACCATCCTAGGTCCGGAGGGAGACAGAGCAGAAAACTACACCCAGGAAACAAAGGACTCTGAATTCATCCAGGTTGTCTACATCACGAGATGTTTATTTTCTAACATTATTCANACATCACGAGATGTTTATTTTCTAACATTATTCATTTTTTTTATTATTTTCCTTTCCCTTCTCCTGGTGCCTGCATGCACTCCCCTGCAGCAGCTGGGTTTGTAAAATAATCCATTTTTTTTCACTTTCCCCCAAGAAATTCTTAAGGTGGGGGGGAAGGGAGTTTTAGGATGCTATCTTTTGCAGAGGAGACTCTTCGAGTCTTCCTCCTAAGTTTGTCCAAACCGTGACACCCACCCACCATGAGATAGTGTAATTGAGGTCCATGTTAATAAATTCCTTAGAGCATAGTTGGGTGAAAAGACACGGAATGACCAGTGTGTGTGCATATATATATATACACACACACACATATATATATGGCAGGTTTGCAACAGAAAGGAGGTAGGTAGCCATTTTGCTTATTATCTATAGAAATATAAGAATATGAACATATAAAGATATCACTTAAGAATATATATAAGGAAAAGAAAGAAAGAGAAAGAAAGGATAAGAATCCACAGTGGAGAAGAAAGATGTCACCACCCATGAATCCAGCAAAGAGACTTGATTGTTGCAATTTTGATGTCTGTTTGTTGAAGTGATGGTTGCAATCTTGATGCAGCAGGGCTGGGGAGAACCCCCAAAACAAAAGGTTCAATGGGTTAATAGCCTTTCAGGTTCAGGTGGGAATGCCCAGCTACCTTCTCTGGGGTAGTTTTACACTGTCTGAAGCAACACCCTGGGTCCTGTTCAGTCCTCTGGTGGAAGGCCCCAGAAATGAGTCTGGGGACACTTTGAGGGTTTTTGGTGGTTTATGAACCCTTCTAACACATGACAGCTGTTTCTCATGCCAGCATAGCTGAGCCAGTTGTGCCTTATCAGAAGGGATGAATACCTTCAGGCTTATGTGTGAATGTCCTGATACCTCCTCTGGTGTGGGATGGCGAGTGTTACACCTGAGTCTTATCATGAGGGAAGACATTGCCATGATGAAAGACATTATGCCACCTCACAGGATCCACTTCTTACAGGCTTTTTCCCTTATCTGGCTCAAAATGCAGCTTGTTGCTAAACAAGTCAGTTCATCCTGCTCGTCCTCCAGTGGTGGGTGCTCCATGCCCTCTGCACCTGGGCTGTTCTTATGCAGATGAGAGATTCTGCAACCACACACACAAAAAGTCTCCTACTCCCTTTTGGTTGAGGGGTGCAAACCTGGCCTCAGCAAAGCACCCGCTGTTTTTGTAAATGGCTGATTGAGTCATTAACATTTAACATTTCAGTCTCTCACAGTGGGGAAAAAATAACTAGAAAAAAGAGATCCATATAAAAGTACTACAATCAATTCCTAATCAAATCAGAAACTACTGATTTCTATGTGTATTGTCCTACATTCCATGGCATAAAAAAAGCAAGAAAAAAACTTTTGTTGGCACCTCTCCAGTTTTACTTTCTCATTCTGTACCTTATGAGTGTAAAAGTACGTTGCCAAGTTTCCTGAAAGCTTGATTCAATTTACAGAATGGCCACAAAATGCCTTGATTGGCATGCTTAGATTGTGCATCTTTGAATATATTGAATTGAGATTACTGAGAGTAACTGTTCCTGTCAATCAAAGGCAGCAGGTTTGGCCTCCTTGAGGCCAGTTCAGCACAGGTGAAGATAAATGCCTCAGAAATAGAGATAGCAGGAAGAATTTTAAACCAGTATAGCACTATTTAAACTGCAGAAAGGTAAGTGATTTGGAGCAGAAAAAGAGATAAGAAAACAATGAAGAGTTTAATAAGCAGAAAGAACAAAAAACATTAGTACAAAAGACCACCATTATTTTAGCAATGTCTAAAAGATTGGTAGGGGCTTTAAAACGTCAGGTTTTCATAAGCAGTATTAGTATCTTTGAATTCTATTCTTATATAACCAACAGGCAATGCTTTTTTTCTGAAAACTTTAGATATTAGTTTAATATGAATTTACGTAAAATAGGGATGAATCTGTATGTTTCATTAAATATAATTTATAATAATTATAAATAATATAATAATATGATAATATGATAATATATACTATAATATAATAATTAAATACAATTTATAATAACTTTACCGTTCAGTATCAGAACTTAGTAGTAATGTAATAGTAGATCCTCAACTGTAGTCCGGGCTGGGAAAATAATAATGTGTTATTTGTATCTGGTTTTTCCCTTTGATTCAATAAACTTCCTGTCTGATGTCAGTATCTAATCCTCAGCTTAACTGAAATCATAGAATCATGAAATGACTTAAGAGTATTTCTTTATTCAGAGGCATGCTCAGTGATCAGATCCTAAACACATCTGCACACTAGCCACAGTGTAGAAAACTAACTTTATCACAGCCAAACCCAGCACATTCAGTGAGCAGATCTTTCAGAAATGGTAAATTAATTTACTGTTTCATTGCAATGATACTGCACTGGGATCCATGCAGAAGACATTGTATTTAAGGAGTCAGTGATCTTGATCAGTCTATGTATGCTCCATTAGGGCTGTACTTAGGGCATGAAAAGTCTGTATCTTACTAATACAATTGCTAACTTACAATATCTTTGGGAAGAGCAAGCTGCATGTGGATCAGGGGTGTAATGCATTGATCCTGACTGGGAGACCATTGTACATAAGAATTGCTGATCCATATAGCATTTAACCACAGTGATTAGTCCCACGCCTGTGCTGTGCTGCACTGTGCTGCACATTCAGCGTGGCCTTTTGCTGCACAGATCCCTTAGCAGCAGGACAATCTCAGACAGTTTGTTGGAAGAAAGGAGCCTGTAGGCAGCTCCCACTTGGTACCGGCAATTAAGGTACCTGTGTGGCCTTGCCTTTATCTAAAAGTGAGACCAGCCTATATTTTCCTTTTAAGAAAATTATATAATAGCTGGAGAGACCAAAGAGAAGGACCTTTTCTCCATGCATCAATTCTGTATAGCGTGCCATTGGAAAACCTATTGAGGGTGCATCCAGTGTGGCAAAAAAGTGGGGTTCCCACCATCTGAAGAAAGACTTAATTGCTATCTATATTGTTCCTTTTATTCTATCTTATTAAAACAGCTATTTTATGAAACCACTTGTTGTTGGAACTTTCTTATCAGGACCTCAGGAAAAGCCCTGCACCATCTCTCTCCCTTGCTTCCGACCCCCACTGCAGAACTTCTCTTCCCAACAAAAGCAAAAATAAAATCATAAATCTCTTCCAAGATTCATTTCAACAATGTCACATACTACATTATGATAATACAGCTTGTAGACCAACAGTTCATCAAACCAGTCATAATCTTAATAATACTGCATGAAAGTATTCTGTAAGACCTCTTTCTAGTCATAGCCAATAAAGATTAGTAACTGTTGTTCTTTCCTGAAAAAAGTCTTTTCATATATCTGCCACCAAAAACCGGGAAATAAACTCTCCAACTAGTTCATTAGGTTAGAAAGCCAACATTACCTTATTGCAGCACTGGCTTCATAGGGAATTTGTCCACATAATATGCACACTCAGCAGCCTAACAAACTAGGTTATGTTCATGAAACTAATACATATTCACTGTGTTTTCATTACATATTCATTACATTTCCTGAATACATACATATATGCTAATAGTTTCTATGGACTTTTTTGGATATGAGAAGGGGTCTTTTGAGGGTCTCTGGTGATCATTTGGGGAACATCTCATTCCCCAGATTTTTATTTTATGGTATCAGATCTTCGAATTAATCTTTTCTCCTTGAGAATATCTCAAATATGTGGTCAGGTCATTATCTACTTCTTTTATCATCTTTGGTCTGGCACACAATTTTTATTCTCAAAACTAAGACATCTGCTAGTACATATTAATCGCTGGTATAGGTAAATAGGAAAGTACTTACCGGCACAGAGGTAGGGAGTTAACACAAAACTACACTAATCTCTGGCATTTTTACTAAGCATTTTATGGCATAAAACTAAGCATTAATTATAGATATAGGGATCAAACACAAACATGTGAAGTTAAAAGAATTTTCCAATATCTTCCCCCAGTGCTGCATAGACTCTTTTAACAGAAATGTTACTTCTTTGGTAACATACCTATCTTGTTATGCTCCAGCCACATTAAAGAAAAACCTGTCACTTTGAACATCTGGACTTTACAAATAAAATTCTTCAAATTATGTCACATATAACTATCTTTTATCTGAGATTCATCCATACCTTTTAATAGCAGCATACATTAACGATATTTATCCTTAGCTTCTGTAAGGGGACATGCTCTACAGAAAAATTTTCGAGGTTGGCATTGCTGGTAACCTTATGACGTTGATTTGAGATCTACATAATCTCAGGAGTGCATATCTGATGCACTATAAAGTGTTCTACCTGCAGTTGCAAAAAGGCTTTATCCTGCCTGAAGCACTGTTCTATAAGCAAAGGATAGGATATTCAAACATGTCCTTCACATATGCTGTTGTAAGTGCTTGTCATAGTTTTTTGACTGAACAGAACTTAAAAAAAACGTTCCCAAAGTCATGATGGAGACTTTTTTCACAAACCATTCACTACTGGAAAATGTTTTTTATGTAGCAGAGAAAATAGCAAATGGAAATGTCATATTTAAATATGTTGATAAATTGTGAACACTGTGAATGTTTCCATTTACGTATGTTCCTCATGGCCAGCATCTTTTGATTAAACTGTGTACCACAAAGAATAAAGTTAAATATATGCTTGGAATTTAAAGCACGAACTTTTAAACACTACAGAATAGCAATGACTACTGTTGATTTTTTTCTCCCAGATTCTGTTTCTCACATTTGCCGCTAAAACCCTTAAGACTTCTGAGGTTCTTTATTGGCACGTCAGTGTCATCTTAACAATCCATCCAGTCTTTCCTCAACAGACCTCCAAGGATTCAACTCACTTTTTTTTAAATGAATCAATAAAAAAGAATTATTCTGACTTTTAAGCAAATATCTATAATACAGTCTGAAATTATTTCCAGGAAAAGAAGAAAAAAACCAATAGCTGAGGGTCCTAAATATCTTAGTTCCAACATATAGAAACAATCTGTGTATCCAAAGAATTTAGCTCTACCTCAGCTGATCCAGTAAGTACATCATGATGACAATCCAAGATGTCAGTACAGTCCTCTTCCTTAGGGTACCTGAAGGTTCTAAAACACCTCAAAACCAGTTTAAAAATATGTGATTCATAAAGTGTCCTGTAATGTCAGACTCAGAACTGTCCACACTTAGACAGTCTGTCTGATATTGTGAATATATTTGATTCATTCAATAGACATTAAATCTGACAGCTATGTATGTAATCTTATCAGAAGACTCTATGTGAATAACATTGCTCCAAGTTCTGCAGCTAGTCAGAATTTTTTCCTGACTTTCTAGAGGGTTTTGTTTGTTTGTTTGTTTTGACACATAATAACTTCTAAGCTTGTTTTTAGATTAAAAGAATAACAAGAACTAAAATGCAATATAATACTGTTTACACAAGAACACACAACAAGTTACTAACCTAAACAAAATCATCAGCAACAAAAAAAATCAATGAAAATTTACCTTGCATTTGTGGTTGATTGGTAATGAACAATTTAGCTTCATAACTACAGTGTACAAATAATCTATTTGATTTACTATTCAATTTAAATGACGCAGTTAGGCATGAAATCTTGTTTGGAATATTGATGTTAGAATGAATTAAGTGTAAGGTGAGGTAAAAAGACTGACAAAATTTCTTCCTGTTTCTAAAAGCATTGCTAGTCTTTGATAGCACTTTTGGATCTGCAAAACCAAATCAAATATATGCATACACATTATTTCAGGGTGTTTGCACAATATAATAAATTGCTATGGTATACCCCTGGAGACAAAGAAAATTGCAAACTGACAAAACAGAGAATACAAGATTAACATTATACATAAAAATTCTTATTCTGGAAAGCTATAAAAGTGCCTGAGCAACGCTTTTATCCCAGTTATACTTTTACAATAGTATCCACCATTAGAAAATACTGACCAATGATTCAATGACACAGAAAGGAAAATTATCAAAAATGTATTAAACTAAACCTAACTGATTTTGCTTTCAAGTTCTCTTTTGATAGGCATAAGTATAGGAAATGGAGATCCTTTGAGACACAAAAACCATTCACTTTCAGGTATATGAGGCTTTTGGCATTTAAGCATACTGACTTTTTAAAATCAGGTAATGTACCTTTCAGTTGTAACGGAAATCATGAGACCAGAGTTCATTGATTTTACAACAGATCCCTAAATTATAAAACCTGATGATTCTAAAAGTGGAATGAGCTAATAAGTTAGTCTTTTTGATTGTATGTAATTCCATACTTGGTATTAGTCATTCCTTGGGAAGTGGTGTTTCCACCACAGAAGTGAGTAGTAGAAATAGTATTTAGAGCGGCCTACAAAATGTTGGCATTTCTTCCAAAAACAAACTCTATATAAAATGTCTCATTTTGCTTATGAGAACAAGTACATGCATACATCTCCATGTCCACAGTCCTTTTGACAGGACCACTTTCACTCTGATATGAAAAATTACAGTACTCAGAAAATTTGTAAGCATTTTAAGAATTCCTTCAGAGTGAGTGGTTCTGAATCAGGCATTAGGCATTGTGGTTCTGAAACACATTCTCCCTGATGATTTTTCAGGGTAACAAGGTAAATAATATACTCTGTGCAATTATTGCAGATACTTTTCTTCCTTTTTTTTACATGATGAGAAACCAAAAATCTGGACTAAATCAGGAGACATTCATTAACCTGCACAATAAGTTCAATGCATCAGCTAAAATGACTACTTATAGCTTTCCACCTACACTCATTTCAAATGGTATTAAGAATGAATTTAATTTCAAGAGCAAAGACGCATATAATGAAAGATTTCCTTCTGTTAGAAGTGATCATTAGTAATAATGTAGGGACCTTCATCTCATTAAACATTCTCCTATTTATAATGTCTGTGTATATCTTTTGAGCTATGAAACAATTACTTTCCATTGTGTCAGTTGTAATGATTCAAAACTGGTAAATTCTTGACTCAGTCAGAGATACAGCATCACACATTCAAACTTTTGCAAATACAGGTGGGCTCAAATACAGAAGGTAATCCAAGCCCAGGATACCTGTACCATAATGCCTCGAATCCCAAAACTATAGGTATACACGATTTCATGGTCATATGCTTTTTACCAGTTAAGTAACTGATAGAGGCATGATTATTATGAAAGTGTGATCTCAGGACTATAGATGCAGTATTACCCCAAATTACCATTCCTGTCTGAGATGGTGATATTTAGTGGTCTGAATAATATTCTAAGACTTTTAAACTGAGGAAGATAAATTTCATAAATTATTTGCACACAGAAAAAAAAAAAAAAGTACCTTGATAATTTATCCAGCTTCAATAAGATAAATGGATAAATGCAGTCTCTATTGTGCAGTGACACATGTTGCCTCTGAAGAGCCTGTTGACTGTAATTCTTTGAGTGACATAATCTAATTGGTTTCATGAGGAAAGTAGATGCCTGAAATCATAGTTCAAATTCCATCACAGTCAGTATATTGACTTTGAAAATTCTGCTTCTCTAACAGTGAAGCTGTTTGATACTGGAGTGCTATTGTGTCCCTCTTTCAAAATCTGTTGACTTGTTCATCAGAGGCCATGAATCTGAAGTAAGAGGGATCCTAATAAGAAGGGATAAAGGTAGAGTTTAATATCACTGTGGGTTTCAGCACAAAACTTCTAAAAACGTCTTAATGGTGGAAAACAAGATCTTATGCATTAGGTGGGTATGTCTAGGTGCACAGTAATGACGTCCATGGATGTTGACATGCCTGTTATTTTCAATAGACTGAAATTTACATATATACTGCACATATATAGTGAGCTAAAATAGAATGATTTTTTTCTAAGTATATTTTTTGCATGCAGAAATATATTTTTTGTAACTAAGCAGTTATATTTCTTTGTAACTAAGCAGACATTTTCTTACAAACCATAGATAAAAGACATTAAAGAAATGGATTTTTCTGTGTCTTTAAGGGAAACATCTAATTCTTCAATTTAATAATTTTTAACACCATGACTTTAACATTATGAATGAATACCAGCTGGAGGAAGAGTGGCTGGAAAGTGGTCCAGCAGAAAAGGACCTGGGGGTACTGGTCAACAGCCAGCTGAACATGAGCCAGTGTGTGCCCAAGTGGCCAGGAAGGCCAATGGCGTCCTGGACTGTGTCAGTAACAGCGTGGCCAGCAGGACCAGGGAAGTGATTCTTTCCCTGTACTCAGCACTGTTGAGGCCACACCTCAAATCCTGTGTCCAGTTCTAGGCTGCTTAGTTCAGAAAAGACACTGAGGTGCTGGAGTGAGTCCAGAGAAGGGCAACAGAGTTGAGGAAGGATCTGGAGCACAAGTCCGATGAGGAGTGGCTGAGCCAGCTGGGGTTGTTTAACCTGGAGAAAAGAAGGCTCAGGGTGATATTATCACTCTCTACAAATACCTGAAAGGAGGTTGTAGCCAAGTGGGGGTTGGTCTCTTCTCACAGGTAACAAATGACAGGAAGACAGAATATAGTCTTAAGCTGCACCAAGGGAGGTTTATGGACATCAGGAAGAAATTCTTCACAAAAAGGGAGATTAGACATTGGAATGAACTTTTCAGGGAGGTGATGGAGTCACCATCCCTGGAGATGTTTAAGGAAAGGTTGGGCATAGCACTTAGTGCCATGGTCTAGTTTACATAGTGTTTGGTCATAGGTTAATCTTAGAGGTCTTTCCCAACCTAATTGATTCTGTGATTCTGTAAATAGAGAATGACTGCAAGAAATTTACTTATGTAGATATTGTTGTAGTAAAGATAAGTAAACAAAGTCTGAAAAGTAGAAGCTGACAAGGTGAGAAATATTTTAGAATAAAATATAAATATTTTCTCAACTGCAATAGTATAAATCCCAGAAGACAACAGAGATACAATGGAGATACAATGTAATTCCTCTTAAAAATAATACAAAGTGATACAAAGATCCCAGAAGACAGTGCTCTGTAAGAATAAAATACACTAACAGTAAGAAATCCATGACACATCTGGTGAAACTTGGAGAACTCTATTAGTCTATTTCTTTGTGAAACATCTATTAATAAAAAAAATGCATTAAATACTGTGCATCTATTGAGCTATGCCAGCAAAATGATTCCTAAGAGTGATACAATGTGGACTCAAACCACACATCAGGAATCAACTGGCAGAATAACAAGTGGGGTTTTGTGCCAAGGAGATTAAAGCAGATGTTTATTCTACGACAACTAACTGAGAAATTACTTGAGCATAAAAATAAAGGAACTACATAATGTTTTTATTGATTTTTAAAAGGCATTTGGTAGAGTGTGGCAAAGGGATTATTCTGCATTTTGGAGTATTATTCCTACAAATCTGAGAGCAATTACCCCTGACTTTAGTAAGAATACATAAAGCACAAAGAAAATTATCAGTTCATTCTCTGATTGTTTTCTCCTCAGACATTTCTTTTCACCTCATTTAGCCAAGCATATTTTATGGGTGCATCTGAGTAGATAGCTTAAATAAAATTGCCAGGTCTGATCTCTGCTTTCTAGGCTGTATTAACCCAATAATTTGAGCTTTTAGAGCCATCTCACCAAATCTGTGAAGAGAGTTTAAGGTTTAGATTTCAGATTAGGAAAAGGTCAGAAAATACTGCCTGGACAAAATGAAGCTAGGTAGAGAAACCAGTAAATTTGAAGCAGAAACAGATTAACTGCTTCAAGTTAAAATGACTACATATAATAATGGTATAAGAAAACAAGAGCCTTGACCTAATTGACCCAGCAGTAGGGAAAAAGTAGGGAGTCTGTAAGATATATGAAACCCACGATCTATAATGTAATAAAAACGTTAAGCTTGACATGTGTTAGACCTATGTAAATCAAAGAGAGAAGGCATTTTAGTAGACTAAAAACTAGATACAGAATGCATGTTTTGGGACATTAAACCCTATAGCACCTAAAGAAGTCAATGTGCCTGAACCTATTAGAATGATTAAAACTCAGTTCTTCCTACTCTTGGGAAACAGAAGACAAGCATTATATTTGTTCTCACAGTTCCTTGTGTTCTAGAAATTAGTGTGAGTTGGTATTGCAGAGAAATGTGAACATTTTATTCTACTGTGAGGATACATGCTGCTTGGACTAGCACTGCATGCATATTTTGCATATTATGAGTGTGTAGTTGGGGTTGTAGATACAGGCTGTTAATGATGCAGTAATACAGCTTTTCAGGTCCTCTGGTGTCCAGGTTCACCCATCACTGTTCATGACTCCCTCCCAGGTTCAAACAGTAGAATTTATGCTTAATTAAATACAGGTTCACTAAAATAGAGAGACATGAGAAATGAAACCCTTATTTCTGAATTTTAACAGACATTTGGCTAACAAAAGACAGTCTATTACAATAAATGCAAGCTAACTGCAAAGGAACAGGTGCAGCAAAGTGAGGTAGTCTATAACCCAAACTGTTATAGTCTGCTGAAAATAGAACTATATTTTCCCAATGGCAAACTTGCAAAATGAAAAGCTCTGCTTAAGGAATTAAATAATATTTTAGCTGAAAAAAATATAAGACAAAAACACAACGACCTTCTGAAATTTGCACCAAGATACAATGAGGAGGAATTAATCTAGGAGAAAAAATTCACAGACACAAATAGAGAAATGGCCACAATTAGGAAGGATATTGGGAATCAGAAGAGAACTAACAAAGGGGAAATGGACTAACCAGCAAAAAAAGCTGCACAGTACTTTTTAGGTCTGAAGATGGGGGCAGGGAGGGGGAGAATGGGATGGCACAAGGAGGAAAATAAGAATGAAATATATAAGGTATAAATTCAAGACAAACGTGATGTAGACCCTACACTAAATAAAACTATTGCTTCACTTTTCAGCAAGAAGAATCTTGTTAGTTGATTGGAATGTATGATCCTTGTGGGTCCCTTCCAACTCAGAATATGCAGTGAATCTGTAAATCTGTGATTAAGGATAATTCGACATGACACCAATAGTACATGTGAATGCAGAAAAACATCGTCTGAACAAGCTTTGACACAAGGAATAGTTACAAGTGCTAGAAGTCTGAAGATAAAATGAAACCACACATACTGTAACAAGGATGTGTTTACTATAGGATTCATTCCTCTTGAAAGGGAGATAAGTACTTAAACTAAAGGGTGGGAAGAAAAGTAAGTATAAAGTGAAAGTGAATATATGTAAGATAAAATTGAGAAAATTTCCTAAACTAAAACTAAACTAAAGTTTTGAGTTTTAAATATTTACAGGTTACCAGCCTCTGAAGGCATGTTACTGGTGAAATATTACTGGTTTTCAGGAAACAGCTAGAATGTTTTAAAAAAGGGACCATTTGGTTGTAGCCTGGGTACCAGTAGCCTAAAGCAGTAGTAAATGGCTCTTTGTTACCTTTCTTCCTAACTCTATGTCCCCAAGGTGAGAACCATCATTAGAGAAACCACCTTTTTATAATCAGAAATATTTCTTTAAGTGCAGAGGCTAAGTTACTATTAGTATTTATACTTTTTTATGATACTGTACATTGCTTATATTTATATATCATGGGGATGACATTGGCAAGCAATATTTACTAATAGAAAATTGTCTGAAACAGAACTCAGAATTTCTTAATTGCATTTTTGACTTGTAGCCTTTTACTGCAACTTTTTAATCTGTAAAGTGAATGTAATGATTCCTGCAGTGTGACATCTATGTATATACATTTTCCATTTGATATTAGAGTGATATTATTAGTCTTATTTTTGAATTTCTTATTTTGTTTTTTCAGTTCAGGTATAGCAAGACAATATACAGTAATTGCACAATAGAGAGCAAAGGAACTGGAGATACAGTAAATTTCAGTTCAACGGATTCATCTTGAAAAATTCTAGAGAAAGAAACTTATGGCTGTATGATTAAGTGAACAGTAAAACAAGTTATACAGTTACTGGCAAGCTGAATTTTTTCTTGAGGTTGAAAAGGAAAGAGTTATTGAGATCATATGAGCCAATTTCTTGCATTTATTATATACATATTTGTTTGTTTCTATCAAATGCAGATAACTTTAAAAGATAAAAACTGACTCAGAAAGCATAGCATACGAAGAACAAATTTAATATATTATATATTTGGTTCCTTTTTTCTATTTAAATAGAGACACTATGCCTGTATTAAAATAACTACGAATATTGCTATTTTCTTTTTAGTTTGCTGTTTCTTATAAACTAAATTCATTTACCAGTAATTAATTGAAAAAAATTAAGGAAAATGCAAACAGTAATGATTTTCCACAATAGAAACTGGTGCGTAAATTAAACTCCTAGTACCGCAAATGCCTTGCATGACAAAGCACCAAAAAGGAAATAGTGCTGTCATCAGGTAATCATGTTTGCCACTGGGCAAGAGGGAGAAAAAGCGCATACACATGCACACCAGTCCCACCAAGAGAGAACATTTTTAGTGTAAATTTTTTCATAGGGAAGTCCTGTATCAAACCAATGTGAAAAATTATCATGGACTTCGAAGACTCTTCGTCCCGTTCTTAGGCAAGAATTAAACTTGTTCTTGAGACACCAAATACCACCATCCCCAGAGAAAGCAATTGTTTATATACATTGCTGACTTAGAAGACAAAGAAAGAAAGTATGGCTCTTCTAAATAACTCAATTGGAATACAAGTCTACTATTTTTTATCTTTTTTCCATGAAGGTGTTAACTTTCCATCTATCATTGCTTAGGAGTGAACTGTATAACTAAACTGACAGTTTAGAAAATAACTAAAAATAAAATACAACAGATTGTGTTTGTATCACACTATGAGTTTTTTGTGGAGGCCATAAAAACTGTACCACTGATGTAAGGAAAAGTTTATGTTCTGATCTCTGCCAGGAAACATTGTGAATGGTAACTACAGTGTGTGTGATAAAAAATTTCACGGATAAAAGCCAGAGAATCATTGGCAACTGTGAAATCTTTCAATACAGCCAGTATGTGACAGGATTAAATATAATTTCCTCAAATAACAAAAATATTCCCTTTCCTGCCATTTTGGGTGCAAGCAGAACACTCTGATATTTCTATTTGTTTCAAGACACTGCTGAAGTCACAACAAGGAATGTCACAAATCTATCAATAGCAAAGACACTGCCTTCACAGAAAGCTGTTTATCTGTCTTACACCTCATAATAAAGTTATGTCACCAGAAGAAAAAACATGATTTTAATACAAACACACAGAGAAACATATAAATAAATATAGAAGAAAAGGATAATTCAGTTGTAATTAATTCTTGGTTATTTCTGTACAGAGTTTGTTTTTTTTTAATAGCATTTCCCTATAGTCTAAAGTTTTAACATACTCAAAAATAATATCTTATTATCAAGGGATCTGCTTATATGGGCTCAGCAGCTTTTTTTCGTTTTGTTTTTTTGTTTGTTTTTTTTTTAATTATGTGAGAAAGTTCTAATGAGAATCAAAGCTACAATTACTGCAATCTAAAACTCCAGACACCAGTAAAATAATGTATCATAAGATTCATATGAACAGAGAATAATATGGGTTGTCTAAGAAAATAAAACTTGATTTAATAGTGCATTTAGACAAATATCTCCTAGTAGGAAAAGATTGAATAGGAATGATTTTGGCACATAAGAACTTTATCAATGTTGCAAATGGCAAGTTTTGATCAATTTGAAAAATTGCACAGGTACCCAGGTAGTATAAAAGAGTTTCTGAATACGACAAATGATTTGTCATTTTAACTATTAATGCTGTACCCCTTTGTAGAACAAATCTCTTTGGTGATATTTTCTAAACTTGGTAAAGTGATGCAATGTCTTGTTAGCACAAATCAGTTTAACTAATTTTTGATGCAGTATTTATACAGTATAGTGAGATAAATTAATGATTACTTGATACTAATTACATTTTTAAGAAGTATCTTTTGATTGAAACACTGGAATATGGCTGAAATTTTCTGCAAAGAAATTATATAGAAAAATTGTTGAAAACTTGCATTTCCATTAATTTTCATTATTACTATTAAGACCAGAAGTACTGCAATTATGTTGACTAACACAAACTCTCAAATACTTCAGTATTTCTACCTGTATTTATATTATCTTGGGGGTCTGGATTTAAGGAGATATTAAAATTTTAATAAAGGTGTCATTCATACTCTTATGATGTAAAATGTTTCTAATCAAGTTGTAATATTCAAAATAATTGTGTAAGAATGCAATGATCAAGAAGTTTTATGGGCTTTTTATACAATTCTCTTAATTACAATCTTTTTTAAGCACAGTCCAATTCTTATCTATGATTTCAGTTTAAGTGAAGACTTTTATAAGGTGCATTTTTCTACATGTACAGAAGAATTCTAATTCATGTTTTAATTATCTGTCAGGCACCTTATTTTCATTCTTGTCTACATTTTCCTTTGGTCTCCTGGTGCTTAATTCAAAGGTGATTTCAATCATTATATCCTAGCTTTTGTTCAGGTGGTACTAACTGTGTAATTATTTCTCCCTGCACAAAATACAAAGACATAGGGCCTTTTGCCTTCATGTGAATCTAGTTCCATCACTAAACTTTGGAATCCTGTAAAATAAACATAATCTGAAATCTACCTTGGCTGCATTTCATGTTAAGTTTTATTTTTAAACAGGCAACTTATGAAAGAATATTGTGGGAAATTATATTTTTTACAACATATGCTTATTTAAATTGAAATAATTAATTTTTCAGTTTAATTTTTGACTTTGGCATAATTCTGCATGAATTATCTGAGATAACTCCAACAACCTCATTTTCACTGAATATCATAATATCATCAAAGTTTTAATGTTTCCACAATCCTAAAAGCCATTAAAAAGCAAAAAAACCCAAACCACACTGCAAGGTAGACTTCTGGTAGATATGTTGGGTGAATTAATCTGGTTACCTGGCAATTGCAATACTCAAGAGGTTAATTAACACACATTAGAATTTCTCAATATACTGCAAGCTGAATAGAAGGAATAGTAGATTAACACTGATAAAGCCTCATGAGCTGAGTTAGCAATTACCTTACAACCACTAATGAATAAAGTTATGAGTGACCGAGCTTTGGTTGCTTAGAGACTTCTAGTTTCATCTAATTAATGGCACAAACTAATAAACAAGACACTTGTGCTCTGTAGGCTTCTTTTAAATCAGTATTGGGATAATGTTAAAAAATCTGACCTCTCTCACTGCAGATAATTTCATATGGAAAGTCAGTATATATAGGGCTCATTTTATGAACTAGATATAAATATTCTTATAAATGCAGAAAAAAAATATACAGATTTATCACGGAATATATTTAGAAGAAATGTTATTTCATAAGTGTTCTAATATTTTATCCCATATTTAACAACTATTTCATCAGGACTATACAGTCCTAAATTAAAACAAATACCAGTGGGAAGCAAGTAAAATTTTAAATATCTAGAATTAAATTTCTGCTGTTCTTCACCTTCCCGTCTCTCCAACTTGTGTTGATTTCAGTGGCATTTTTAGACAGTCAAGGTGCCTCAAAATTAGGGAATATACATTGAGGTGCTTAAAAATGTACTTAAAAGCCTACTGCTATACTTCTATTTATGCCTTTTTTGATCTATATAGTTTGAAAGAACAGGTTATTTAAGAGACTCATGTCACTGTGTACAGTCTTGGAGAATATGAAACTTTACATTACTCTTCATCATCTTAAAGTTTGTTTTATGGACATGTTCCATAAAAATACATATGTATGCACATAATATGCATAAATATATATACATATATATTTATGTAAAATGTACATTGATTATGTTAAATAGAAACTTGGGATTATTGTCATGTCTAATCCCTCAACTGAGACAGTAAAGGGAAGTACACGCCTGAAGACAAGTTAGATTCAAATGCTGACACTGGTGGGAAACTCCTAAACTGGAACTAGAGAGTACCTAATGCCTGAAAAAGTTTCAGAACAAAACTTCCAAAATCATTTAAGAGATATATTAGCTTGATTTTGACCTTCAAACCCATTAATTACATTATTTTTAATGACACTTTCAAATCTGTTTTATATACATTCAACAAGCTTATCTAAAGTTCAGTTTGTATTAATGTCAGAATAAATAATAAAGTGGTGAAACGGAATTTACATCTACATTGACAGAAATATAATTCATAATCTTACAACAAACCAATGTATATCTTGAGAACAAGCAAATTTTATGCTATTTGAGACTAAAATTGATCTACATACGTAAAGGTACATAATGGTACATAATTTAAGTCAAGAAAAGTGAAAAGAAGTTAGAACACAGACTGAATGGACTTTAAAGCAATCAGTAAAAGAGCTTGAATTTTCTAATTCCTGTTTTCAACTTATCTACCCAGAAGGCATACAAAAGATGAGAATGGTTGGCTTTGTAGCACATTTCCCTACATTTAAGGTATAAAAAATATCCTTAAGCATGACAATAAAGGGAACAAAAAAGTTTGCTACAGAACATTAAATTTGTGGTTTTCACTGTTAAAAGCCTACTGAAAATTTTCTGAATTATTCTGGATACTGGAACAATATATGTCTACCTCAAAATTCTGAAAGTTATTCTATTTAAATTACCTTTGATTCTGGCATTATTCACCAGCCGGTAAGAAAAAATGATAGCAGAAATCATATAACTAAACTCCTCCTCACAGTTTTAAGTCAATGACACCATATCACATCTAGATGCAGCAGTGTGAGATGTATTAACTTTTGAGTAGTTGAAAAAAACCTGTACTTGTCAGTATCTCTGGAGGAATATATCAGTGTCATACAGCTTTTGTGAATTTAACAAGCCCGAATATGACAAGAAAGAAAAGGTGCTCGATAATGGCATGAATCCATGGTAAAAAGCACTGTGACCTGTGCCATACCACAATGTTAAAAATATTTCTCCCCTTTTGTATGCACTTTCCTTTTCACAGGATGTGAATTACATATTCAGACCAAATAACAAAGTATAGATGTGCTATACTAATATCTATACTTATCATTTAATAACCAACTTTTCCACTAAATAAAAATTAACAGATTCTTGCACGACATAAAATATTACCTCATTTCAATTTACCTTATTCAAGTGAACTGAAACCAAGAGAAGCAGCATCACGAACAGCTGAAATCCCCCTTTCAAGAGGGGGAAAACATCATAAGAATATCAACCATGATGAAATAGAGAAGAAAGAAGACAAGTCTGTTTCAGCTCAAATCACTCTGGCAAAGGAGCTGTCAAATCTGATCACCTTGACCTCCATAGTGAACATTATCAAGGACTACAGACATCAATACTAACAGTATGTCAACAATAGCTCACAGCTAAATTACTGGTTTTTAAATTTTTTTTTAAGACTGACACTTTTGTATTTGTAGTGATAGTGATTCATAATACATAAAAATCAAACATTAACGTGAAGTGTGTCGTTAATGAATGGAATTAGTAAGACTTCACTTTAAAGCAAAGACTGTGTTACCAGTCTTTTAAATCCATCACACTGATGTCTAAATCACTGATACAGATATAAATACAGATGGAGATATATAGATAGCAATAGAGATAAAAGGATGCAGACCTAACTGCAACACAATTACTTGTGCCACTCAAGTGCTGAAATAGACGACTAAAAATTTTAACCATGAACCTAAATATTGACTCATCAAGGCAGAAAGACATCTTTTCATCAGAGATAATATTGTTACATGGTTTTCTGATTAATGTTTAGAAGACTCTTCTGTCAAATATAAAAACATATTGAATTTTAGAACAAAATAATTAGTATACAGCCAGTTTTGCTGCAATTTTCTCCTATAAAAATAATCAGAATATTCTCCAGGCCAGTCAAAATATAAATTCCCCATAAATATGCACATGCAAAAACAGTGATCAGATACAATCTTCTATTCTGACTAACAGTAAGCTTTTTCCTCTGAATGACTGTTAAATAGCATTAGCTTGGAAGGTAACAACATTCACTGAGTGTGCAGATGGCACCAAGTGACACAGAACAGTTGATACTTTCTGTTACAGCTGCAAACCAGAGGGACCTGGACAGGATGGAGGAATGGGCTGCCAGGAACCTCATGAAATGCATCAAGAAAAAACGCCAGTTCTTGCTTCTGGGCATGATAAGGGCTGGGACCACACAGGCTGGGGGGCAGCTTGGCAGAGAGGGCTCTACGGGGATGCTGCTTGATAGCATGTTGGGCATGAGCCAGCAGTGTGCCCTGGAAGCCAAAAGGGCCAAGAGCAACCAGGGCTGTACTAGCATGATCAGAGGTGCAGAGGAATAATTATTCCCCTCTTCTCATTGGTCATTAGGCTGTCAATTTTATGACCTTCTACTGAAGAAACATACTGAATAACTGGAGTATGTTCAGCAGGGAGCTACTAAGCTGGTGGGGGTCTGGAGCTTGTTCAGCCTGGAGAAGAGCTTAATTTGAGGGAACCTAACAGTTACACACCTTGCTGAAGGAAAAATTGAGTCATCTCATCACACTAGTGCATGGCAGAGGGGTAAGACATAGAGACCATAATTTTAAACAAGAGACATCTTCTCTGTATGTAGAAGCATTTTTCCTCATGAAGACAGTCACGAACTAGAACAGGTGGCTTCAGAAAGGCGGTGCAGTCTCCATCCTTGGGAGTTTTTGAGACCTGATTGAACCAAACCCCGGTCAACCTGGTCTGATCTCAACTGACAAGCTTTGAAAAGAGGTAGGAGTATTGTCCTCCTGAGGTTCTTTCTAAGTTGAATGATCCTGGAATGTCATGTTTCTATGTGTGGCATGAGATAACTACAGAGAGACTGAAGACTGATTCTATGATAAAAGGAAAAGTAAAGAAAATCCAGAGAAACTGAAACCCAAATGACTTAATGGACTTTGACGAAATTCCATTCTATTAGAAGATTAGATCAATGCCAATTACTATAGGAATAATGAGACCTCATATCCTCTATCTAAAAAATGTCATTATGTGTTTATAATAGGAACAGTTCTTTCTATCAATTATACAATTCTCTTTAGCAAAAAAAAAAAAAGCAGACAAGTGCTCTATTAAGTCCTTTATTTTGTAAACTTCTGGAGTGGCTCTCGGTGACTTATGACAACAGCATAACAGATCTAAAAATACATCCTTATGTAAAATCACAGCAGACAGGTGTTCTTAATATTTTGTATGGTTCTGTCTGTCTCAGAAACTCTTTGCTCTTTGCAAAATATGTGTGTGAGAATACAAACATATGCATGCAGACATAAACAGCCTCGTATCTCCACTTATTCAATATAATTATGGAAAACAGTAGCACCACATTAATGCAAATTAACAAGCATTTCACCGTATATTCCACGCCTTCTATTTAACAGTAGTGATAATTTTTTTTTTGTTTCTGATCTCACAAAGCAAATTCCATTCATTTATTCATGTGCCCATTACACAATGATTATGAAAAAATTATTAATATTTTAGAAAATTCTAATAGGATTAGTCTTCATTAGTCTTCATTCATCAGTTGTGAGCTTAAATAAATTGTAGAGAATTTACAGAAGAACCTACAGGTAAATATACTTATCTGTTTTGATAAAATTCAATCATTTTGGAATCCAGATTAAAGTTTAGTAAAAAAACAGTGGTGTTTGTTTGGATGGGTTTTTTTAATCTCTATTGTCCTGGTTTGAAGGACA
>VZRJ01000977.1:0-7500 GCA_013397565.1 Ptilonorhynchus violaceus
GCGGCGGCGGCACCTGGGCCGCGCCGGCCCCGCACGGCGAGCTCGGGCCGCGCCTCGCGCCGTTTGTTGTCCTCTCGTGTTAGCGTGCACAGGTGGGTTGACTTGGAAACCCGGTGGCTCGCTCTGTGGGGATTCCGTAATTGCTCGCGAGTTGTCAGGGGAAGCGGTTTCATCTGCCACCGCTCTCACTGTGAGGAGCACTTTATGCCTAGAGAGTTTTTGGCTTTAAACCGAGGGATGTGTCAGAAAGCGCTTTTTTTGCTAATTTGTTAACAAGTATTTCGTATTTACATTATTTTTTGTCATTTGCGTCGCCCTCAGCTGAGGCTTGGGTGGTACGGTAGAGGAACGGTTTGCCCTGTGCTAGAATGAATTTAATCTGCTATCAATTAGTTGTGAGATGTGTCCCAATTTTTTTCCAATTGTGGCTGTCATTTTATGTCAAATAGCAAATATGTAACTAATAAACCAAAGTTGTTATAATTGAAACTAATTACACATGCTGGTTGCGTAGCCCAACGTTAATTTACATATCCAGATGAACTCTATGCATCCTTCACTCTGCCTCGTGTCTGGTTTGTTGCTGGCCTTATTTTCAAAAGAACCTATTTCCAGAAAGATTTGCACCAAAAGCAAGGTAAAGCTGGTTCGGTATTATTTTAACCATAAAGATGATGTTTTTGGCAGCGGAAGAGCCGGGTTTTTTTGTGGACAATGTGGTAGCAGCAAAAGGCAAGTTTGGATTGAGCCTAGATGATGAAATGGGTACCTCGGAGCAATAAATGGAGAAGTGTTCATCCGACACCGGTTTTGTGAAGAAGAGGGTTAGGCTGGTTTGAAGAAGGCTTGTGTTTCAGTAGCTCCCAGGACAAAGTTATCTTTTGATCATGAACTTTGCTGTCCAGTGCCTGAAAAATTAAACCTGGAAAACTCCCTGAGTTAAGCCTAAAGAAATATGCACCACCAGTGGAGAGCAATGCTAATGTTTAACTAGCTGAAATAGCTGTTTGCTTAGTGGGGAATGTGAGGTATCTGACAGAAGGGACATCTCTCTTATTAGTAATCAAATAGGGCTGACCAGTTGTTGCCATCACTCTGGGATTGTGTCAGGCAATTGAGAACAAGTTCACCACTTTATAGAACTCCAAGTACAAAAAAATCAATATAATTATATTTGTCTTTAGTGTCTTAGCTATGGAAATCATATCGCGCTGGGTTGTTGCCTTGCGAGCTGAATTTATTTCTGCTTTATTGGCTAAAAAATAGTTGGAAGTGGAGGAATCTTGGTGGCGTAGTAAATGCAAGGCAGCGTGTTACAGCTTTTATTATTGGATTACGGGCATGTTCATTGTGCAGAGGGGTTTTTCGAGAGATGTGTGACTTTTGCAGATGTAAATGGCGAATTGCATTAAAGTGTGACTGCAGCAGAACGCGAGGAAAATTAACCAGGGATGAAAATTAGAATAATATTTTGCTCTTCTGTGCTCGGTCGGACTCTGATCCAGAGCTGTGGTCAGAGGGAGCCTGTCGTGCCTCTTGAGTGGCCACTGAAAAATGCACCAGGAGTTGATGTTTGTGGTTGCGCACGCGACAAAACGTGGCAAAACATCACCTTTTTAGGGATTATAGTGATATTTACATAATAACATCCTGGAGTCACTGTGAGATCATTTGTATCAGTCGTGTGGAGGGTGATCCTGGCAAAACTGAGCCAAGCAACCCAACCCCAGTGCTTTTATACCTCCCCCAAACTATTGGAACTATGTTATCATTTGATATTCCAGCAGCATGAGAAGAGATAAAAAAAATCAGAAAACATTTGGTTAATGGGTTTATCATGTTTATTTGAATAAGGAAGATTGAAACTCCATTTATGCCTAGCATAAATGCTTTAGTGATCTTAATTATTGATGAAAAATCTGCTGTGCTTCTAAATTTAAAGATAGGACAATTTTATGGCAATTTTAATCACCTTCTGCATTAGGAATTTTCAAGATTTGGGCTTTATGGGGATGGCATGGATTTTAGCCTTCTAAAGAGAGTTGTCACTTCTCATGTCAGAGACTTTGGTGCTCGGCACGGAGGCCAGAGCGTCCTCTCCAGCCGGGTTTTTGAAGGACTGTGGGATGTGATGTTTGCTCCAAGCAAATTGCAGCAAACGTAGGAGGGGAGCGTGGCCAGGAGGAAGCTCTGGAGGAGCAAAGGCCCTCTGGAACCACCGGTGTGGATTTTAAATCCCCAATATTTACGTTCGCTCGACCCATGTGCTCGTAGTTTGGTGCCTAAATTTGTTGCCAGGGTTGGATTTCAGGCTTGCATTTCCCTCCTGAGCATCACGGAACAACCTTTTCCCATCAAATCTGGAGGTCAATTTACAGTTTCCCATAGGAAGTGGAATCGCTTGGTCAGTTGGCTTAAAAAAAAAAAGAATTATATCCAATATGCTTCAGTAGATCCTTTTGTTCTTTGGATACATTTAGCAGCTTTTGACCAGATAAGGCATATTTGTCCTCAGGATATGAACCAATAATTCAATCCTGAATTGAGATCTATGGCCACCCATTTCTTCCAGCCCACACTAGGAGACTCCGTGATAGTCTGAATTGTTTATGCACTGGGATAAAAAAAAACCCCAAAAAACAGAAGGAAAAAACCCCCTTATGCACCTCAGGAGTAATAATTTATTAGCAGTGCTGATATTTTAAATAAACTTGTGTAATTACACGTCTGAGTCCTGCAGTGGGCTGGAAATGCNCCCCGCGGCAGCACCGACCCCCTGCCCCGGCCCGCGCTAAAACCGCTCTTTGCCATTCCTCCGCAGCCGGTGCTGTGACAAGAAAAGTTGTGGCAACGGAAAAAACCCCCTTATGCACCTCAGGAGTAATAATTTATTAGCAGTGCTGATATTTTAAATAAACTTGTGTAATTACACGTCTGAGTCCTGCAGTGGGCTGGAAACGCAAAAGCCAAACCCGAGGCCTTGGAAGCGGTTTTCGGTGTCAGGAGCCTCCGCGACCTTTTAATTCACTGGGAATTTTTATTTACGTCGCCGGGATGTTTCTCACGGAGCACGGCCGAGCGGGGAGGCTTTTATTACTGTACACATTTAAGTATCTTCTGGCATTTCGGGGCTGTTCCTCCAGCACAGTAACTCACGTGTTAAAGAACAAACCCACCGTAAATCGCAGCGCAGTCAGTAAAAAGATGCCACAGAAAAAGTGTCCCTGGGAAATTAGATTGACCCAAAGAAAAGCAAATAAAAGAAAGGAAAAGGCCCATATTTTCTTTGCGGTGTTGCTGAAAAGGATGGGAGTATCATTTTCATAGTGGAATAATGTTTTCTGGGAAAACACAAAAGCAGATGTTCCTCATTAGGAACACCCATTGTCTACATATCACAACTATGAACAGATAAATCTCTCCTATTTCACCCATACATTCCAAGGGCTGTAAATGATTACAGGATGCCGCTGTAACTGCTAAACCAAAACCACACTCTGGGCTAAAATCATTCCTCCGTGCCACCAGCAGATATTTCATTAGGAAGGGGTGGAAATTCCTGCTAGGAGCCATCCCTTCGACTTCTCGCTGCCTTCTTGGGGGTGTCCCCAAGGGCCGGGGGTCCAACTGTTGATGCTGGGTGCCGGTGCCGGTGCCGGTGCCGGAGCGGGAGCGCGGGGCCGGGCTGGATGCGCTGGCGGAGCGTCCCCAGCTCCTGCTCGGCAGAGGGTTTCCAGATGGTACCATCACAGTCCTACTGCTCGCTGGCATCTCCGTGGGTAGTAAATACCCCCCTCCCCAATAAATCTGGCATTATTCTATAGAGTTTAGGAGACTTATCATTCCAAGTGTGTCCTACTTTCCTGTATGGAAGCCAGACATCTGCTTATCCCATTTCTTTCATACGGAGTTTGGAATAGCTTTAGTTTGGGGGAATAAAAAGTTTTGTCATATTTAACAGCTGTTACAAAATTTCAATCCCGTAGGCTCTTAAAATACCTTTTGCCTGACCTCAGATTTGGGAGATAATTGACATTGCTGGTAGCCACCCCCCTTAACCTTTCCCTGGCTGTAATTTCAGATTATTTTCCCTAAACGACTTGGCTGTTCACACTGGGGTTTTTTTTATTTTTTAATTTTTTTTTACGTGGGCTCGCCAGTGTCGCGCTTTAATTCCTCCCTACTCCAGGTTTCCACCTTCGGCGGGGCGGCGGCGGCGGCTGGAGGGCGAGGGGGGTTTTTTTTCGTCAGCAGCGTTTCCTTTCACTTCCCGTCACAAAGGTGAGAGCCGCTGACCTTTGCTGGCAGTCCCGGCCGCTGAATTATTCATGTGATTGACTTTTTGTCAGTGCACACAGTTGTGCTCTGGGACATTTTATTCATTTACCTCATTTAAAGCGCCTTTCTGCACCTGTTCAAGTATTAATATCATGTAATTTGGGCCTAATGCCGATTTTGCTGAACACTCATTATATTTTTTATTAGCTATATTTCCAAACGATTATGTATGATTATTACCAAGCCTTACAAACAGCAATGGGTTATTCCCTAGACCTTTACATCTTCTTGTCAGGTTGTTTTCAGAAGCAAGGAGGATAAACATTTGACCAGTCCCAATGTTTTTATTCCTACTCCATATCCAACCAGAGAACTTAAAGCTTTTTCCCTTATGGCTTTGCGAAAGCATGATTAAATCCAACTCTGCAGAAGCTGTACAAATGCCAGCATTTATAAGGTCAACGCTTTTGTTAAAAATGCTATGTAAATGAGGATCTGCAAAAAGGGACATTAAATAAAATTAAATTCATTGTCTTCTTTAATGTCATTTACATTTTGGCTAAGCCCTGGCCTGTCAAGGAGGATTTTTAAAATAATTTTAATTACACATCATTTAGGGATCCAAGGTTTTCTATTCAGTAGCATTTGGATAACCTGCAAAATGGTGACTGTTTATTAACTTCTTAAATGACAACTTGTCATTTCATCTGCATAATGCAATGAAAACAGAGCAGTTTGGTGTCTTTTTTTTTTTTTTTAATTCTTATTTTTCTTTAAGATGTGCTCCAAACTACTGGAAGAACAGACCTTAAAATAGCTCAGCTGCTCTTTTGCTTTCAGCATCCTATTGGTGCTACCAAGTTCAGAGTATATTAAAAAATTACGACTTTCCTGGGTAACCAGTTCTGGAAAAAATTGCCATCAGGAACCCGACATTGATTTTTTTTTCTCCTTAAGAAGGTGGTTTATTGTAGATTAATGGGTTTAGCTGCGAGGGATCTGTTTGCAGACAGGGGTGGCTGGATTGGGGTTTGAAGCACGCAGGTACAAACACCTCTCACCTGTTCAAACGAGGACACGGCACACGCTGGGGCTGCAAATAGACATAAAAACCAACCAAAAATGGCAAATCAAAGTAATCTCTGTAATTCAGCCACTTCGAGCTCCCTGACACCCCAGAACCAGGACTTTGGACGTGCTTCCTTCTCCCTTTGGCTTTCTTTCCCTCGGGTCATCTGAGTCACAGCGTTTACATCGCTCCCTCTTAATCCCTGCTCCTAATCTGTGCCAACCCACAGCTAAGGAAATTGTGGGAATACCTGGGATGTTGGCGGAGCGATGCGCTGGGGGACGGCTCAGAGAGCATTGTTCCCAAGGAAATCCCAAACGTGCTGGGTGAGACTCCTGCACCACCTTCCCCCTGTCTAATACTTGATTATTTGAAGCCCAAAGCATTGCACGGCTCTAGGAGGAGGGAATAATAAAATCCCATGCTTTTGTGAGAGAGGAAAAGGGGGGGAAGGGATTTAAGCAAAGCTGTCAAAAACTATACTCCAGGAGGGACCCTGATACAAACCATCCCGGGCTTCTGCTGCAGCCTTATCAGGTGAAAAGCAAAGATACTGCCAGAGCCTGTAATTTTGTTAGGATGCCTTTGATGAATTGGATTAGGTTATGGAAAAATCTTTCAAACTCAGAGTTCTGGTACGTGAGCTTCCAGGAAGTAAATAATTACTCTCAGACAGCAGATAATTAAAAAAAACAACCTGTGAAACACAAAGTGGTAGAAATGGGTTTAATAAGGCTCCGTTGCTAACGCGGAGAGATTTCGGGGGGCCGGGGGTAGCAGCAGCCCCGGTGTTGGGTTACTCGCAGGGCTGAGGGAGTGCTTCTCCGGGCTGGAGGAGGTGGAAATTCCAGGCTGGGAGGATGGAAATTGTCACCGGGGATGCCAGGGGGTGATTGACACGCGGGGCGAGGGGAAGGGGACGCGGGAGCTCAACCTGCGCTTGGCAGCCCCGGCGGAGCTCGGGAAAATGAGAGCCATTCACGCAGGTCCCGCTGCCAGCCGAGCAGCTCCGCTGGGTTGTTTATCTTAACAGCAAATCTCGCAAAAACGGTTGTGGTCAAACCTGTATAATACAACCTTATACTGGCATTATTAATGCCCTGTTAAAATAAAGATGTAACTGAAAAAAAGAGCTGGAGCTGGGGAATTTTACAGGCTGAGGGGCACTCTGGGCTTTACGAGATGTGAGTTAGCTGTTAACTGTTTTGGTTCTTTAATGTTTTAAGCTGAGGAAAACTTGCTGGTTCCTTGGTATATCAGCTCAGCTCAAACAGAATATAGCTGGCTCCGTTCGAGGTTTTATGTTGCTATTGAACAAACTCTCCTTATTTCTCCAAGATGGAAAACATCCAGAGTGTAAACAGTGTTTGTTGAGGAGAGAGGGAAGGTGTTTGTTCCACAGGGTTTGGAGGTTGCGGTATGGCGGGGCTGGAGGCAAATCAAAATCAAATAAATAAATAATAATAACAATTTAAAAAATCTGTCATACTTTGAGCAAAATAAAAGTTTCACAGCCAGCAAACCACACGGAGCCCATCGTGGCGTGGCGGCCGTGCCAGGCGCGCGGGGAGCAAGCGGCAGCATCCGCGCGCGGCGGCGGCGGCAGTGAGGATAGCGCCGTGTTTTCCCAATAATTCACTAGGAAATGAGTTTAACATGTGTGGAAAGGAAGGGGCTTACATTTGTGTTGTTGTAAGACATGTAGCATAGGCCCAGCTAGCGGAAGGAGTCGGCTCCAGCTTGTCTCTCGTGAAAGACGAAACACGGTTACACATCTGGTGAGAAAGAGCAGTTCATTTGCCCAGACAGCTCGCCCTGCAGCCGCTGAAAGGAGCTATTTTGACAGAAACAAAGCCATGGGGGCTGGGGCAAGCGATTAGCGGGATCCTGCTCGCTCCAAACTCCTTGGCCTTAATGATAAAGAAATAGAAAAGGAAATAAAGAAACCTGGCCTAAGCCTCCAGCAGTGTTTAAGGAGGCTTTGGGAAAGTAGCAATACAAACAAGGGCTTCCATGTCAAACTCCCGCTGCACTTGGTAAAAGTTTCTGAGAAAAAAAAATAATGGGAGAGTATCAGAATGAAAATTAACCTGGAAGCTGAAGGAGTTATTAGAAAAGAAAGGTTCAGCCTCACTTTTGGGATAGGCTCATTT
>VZRJ01000977.1:12500-32500 GCA_013397565.1 Ptilonorhynchus violaceus
TTGTGGAGGCCAGGCCATCTGAAAGAAATTATCCAATCTTTAACATCCAGAAGTTTACAGTTATATAATGATGGAGAAAACCACAAATCCCGTGGGATGGCAAATTTTAGAGATACTTTTAAAATGAAATTATCCAGCCAAACCTACAAGACAACTCTCTTGTACTTAAGACAATAGCTGCAATCTGGAATTAATTTTTTTGTGATAGGGCAAATCCAATTTGCTTCTTTAACTGTTGATTAAGGAATCAGTTCTACAAGGCTGTCCCCCATAAGTATTTGCTGTTTATTTGTCTGTGGAAAGCTGCTGGAATCCCCTCCAACTGGGAGTGCTGGGGGAGACGTGGCCATAATGAAGAGCAGTCTGGCAAGGCTCGGTTCCTCTGACTGGGCTTGTTTGTGTTGAAGGAATAGTTTGCTTTTTTAGCAGCAAGCTGAGTCCACCAAATCCCTGCTCGCGATTCAGGCAGCGCCGTTTAACGCGGGGACCGACTTATTTACCCAGGGTGCGTTCCAGTGTGCAGGAGGAAAGGGTAATAAATAACTGCTAATTAAACATGACTTTAAATAAGGGAGAGTTGCGCTCGCGTTGAAAGCCCAAAGACTCTTCCAGTGTGAGGAGTGAGCTTAAAAAATGGAAGCAAACACGGAAAAGTCCCGGCGGCTCCTGTGCGTGAGCGACTTGATCTCCATGGATAACGGAGCCGTTGGGCCTCCGGTTCTCCAAGCCGAGGTGGGACTGAGCCAGCTGAAAAATAAACTAAAAGCACAGGGTGGGATAGAAATGCAGAGTTTAACGTGTTGGAGCATCATTAGGGTTTCCTAAGTGAAGCCGTGGTTGCTGCAGTAGTTGCAGCGGGATCCGTGTGGCTCCGTGGAGATTTGGGGTTTCTGTGCCTTGGCTCCTTGGGTGGGAGCTTTCCTTGGAGCTGCGGCTCCGAGGTGCTTTGTGTGACAGTCAGTGACACTCTGAGAGGAGTGTGATGTCATTCCTTATGCATAAGAGTCATATTTACTCATGGCAGCCCAGCTTGCCAGAGCAGATTTCTGCGACAGACAGGACAAATAAATGCAGCAGTGAGGACAGTGAGGACAGTGGTGTTCCCACTGTTCCTACCCATTTTTTAAAGCTGAGGGTGCAGAAACATGGCCATATAAACCACTGCACTTGACCTGGGCTCAGGAAGAGTTAAGGTATTAAAGACATCCCACATTTAATCATCTTTTATCTCATTACCTGCTATTCTGCTTTTGTGTGTGCAAGTTTTCTGCTCTCCGGGAAGTGATCTAAGTGTGACTTCCACCACTCCTGCTTGTGGAGCTCTAGAGGATGACTCAGCCAGTTGTGCTTGTGTGGGTTTCCCCGCTGTCCTTCCTGTGCAGATCAGCCAAACCACAGGGAAATTAAAATTAATTACCTTGTGTACCTTCTTTGAACTGCTGGAGAGCCTCCTGCAGCTCTTCTAACATGATACCCTCACATGGTCCAGGGGCAGCCCATGGCTCCCACGTCACTGTGGAATTTCATCTTCTGCTCAATCACTTCTGAGTATTGGTTATAGAATCATGGAAGGGTTTGTGTTGGAAGAGACCTTAAAACCCATCCAGTCCCACCCTCTGCCATGGGCAGGGACACCTTCCACTATCCCAGGGTGCTCCAAGCCCCGTCCAACCTGGCCTTAGACACTTCCAGGGATGGGGCAGCCACAGCTTCTCTGGTGCCAGGGTCTCCCCACCCTCACAGGGAAGAATTTCTTCCTTCTACCCAGTCTGACTCTACCCTGAATGGTTTAAAAACACTCCCCCTTATCCTATTGCAACAAGGACTGGCTTTCCTGGAGGAGGAGATGGCTTTGGGTGCTGTAGGGCCAGCTCAGGGGTTGAAGTGTCAGCTCTCTGATGCTGGGCTCATCGGGGATGGCTGGGAGTATGAGCAGATCTTCAGCCTCATGGGACCTAAGGCATTTCCCAGGAGCAGGGAGCTGTGTCTGTGCCCTGGGTGCTGGAGGAGACCCCGGGGGATGCACGGCGCTGGGGAAGGCAGTGGCCAGTGCTGGGCTGCCCTGCCAAGGTGGCCAGGTGGACTGTCCCCAACAGATGGGGCTTGTGGACACCCACGGTGTGGGTTCCTACATGTGCACGTCCATCATCAGTCCTGCCTCTGGTTGTCACAGAATCACAGAATGCTTGGGTTTGGAATGGGCCTTAAAGACCATCCAGTCCCAACCCCGGTGTTGCCACATGTACATCCACACACACACCCCTGGATGAGCAATGGTGCCAATTTTATTTGACCTTAACACAAGCCTTGGAGGCATCGCTTGGGGTCTCCTCTGCCTGCTGGATATTGTTGGTCCAGGTCCCTTGGGCCATGGCCAGGATCCTGCTCTGAGAGGAGCTGGGTGTTTAGGGCAGCACGGGGAGGGCCCCAGCAGAGCCCAAGGTATCCCACAGCCCTCCCACCCTGACAGGCCCCCTGGGAGATGCAGGTCCCACAGGGAACGCTGGATTCCCTCCACACCAAACAGCCCCCATAACCCCCCAAACCCTCACAGTGCTCTAACGAAGGAGAGCTGTGCCTCCCCGTACTGGATTAGGCCCAAAGTCAGTAAAACTAAAATTACAAACATAAAATAACTACTTACTGGCACAGCATGGATGTTTTCACACATTCCCTCCTATTCCACGAGCTTTTCTGAAGACAGTAATGTAACAGAATATGCTTGAACATATGGTAGAATTAACAATTGATCTGGCTTCTGAAGGTAATATAAAATTTTATTTTGTGTGCTACATGTCTGTGTGGGCCATTCCATGTGTGCCTGGTTCGTGGAGTGAAGTGTAGCCACTTGGGGTTTTCTCGTTTACACCAAGTGGTGTCTGTGCTCCACCAGCATCCACACCCCCCTTTAGGTGTCATTTAAACTTTAATTTTGACTTGCAGAACATTGTAACTCCTCACTGTGGTCTCTCTGCCACAGCTCTTTGCATGTGCAGCCATGCTGCACCGTTGGTTCAACCTTGGAGTTTTTACTGCGTTTTTCTGTGGTTTCAGGAGAGCTCCCAGTCAGCAAAAATAACTCTCCCCTAATTTGCCCTGTTGTGATAAACTACCCTACTGATTACCTATGATTCCTGCGGTATAATTTTCAGATTACTTGGCTCTCCTGGGTTCTGGTTGTGCAAAGATGCTTCTGGCTTGGCATGACATCATTTGAGCTCCCAAGTAATCCCAGCCTTAATTACCGCAGGTATAAATTTGATGTGTTCTGCACCTTAAGACGTGTCCCTGTGTGTTCCTCCAGCTGACAGCGTGACACAAAAGGGTAGAGAACCCAGTTCACACCCAGAAAGACAAAGTAGGAGATAGAAAAACAGGTGGATAAATATAAGAGCAAGTCCTGGTGTCTGTAGTTGCTGTAAGAGCAACCTTGAAGTAAGAGCAACCTTGGAGGACTGCTGCTTTTTCTAACTTCTTTCCTGGCACAAACTATCACTTCCGGAAGAAAATGTTGTTGAAATATATATATATATATTACTGGGATAAATTCTACCAGGAAGTAGTTGGCCAAGTTGATGTGTTTGTCCAAAATAAAAGTGCTGTTTAATAAATAACAAGAGCAGCTGGACTGACATTTGCTGCATAACAAGTGTCACTTTTAACTTATGTTAAATGCTTTAGCAGAGTGTTTCCTGGCTTCATTTATTTCTGCTTAGTCAGAAGGGGTTTAATGCTAAACAGTGTATTTTAATCACTTTTGCCATTCAGCTTCTTCCAGATCAAAAAATACCCCGTTTAAAAATAATACGCTGGATTGATGTAAATGTAATTGTTGGAGACCTTGAAGAAATACACAAGTTGGCAACTCTTCCCCGAGCCTTTTGTTGTTTCAGAGTTTAGCAGTTAAGAACAACACAAATACATTTTGTTTGTAGTGGGTCACAGGTTCAAAGAGACTTTGAAAAAATAGACTGGGGATAATTGGGTTATCAGATGCAGACACTGCAGGGAATTGAGCATTATCTCTCCTTAGTGTTGGGACTACTGGGTCACTTCCTCCCCTGCCCAGCTCCCCTCTGTCAGCCTGACACAACCCAGATGACTGCAACGGGCTTTTACTGGTGGCCACCCCAAAGTTCTCCCTTTCTCCACCCTTCAACAGGTTGATTTTATGAGCCATGGCCACACTAAATAACATCTTGCCTTGCTTTCTCCCCCATGGATTCAACAGTCTTTAATTGCTTGGAGCACAAGCCAGGCCCTGGGATTCCAGTGAGTCTTCCCTGGCCTTCCACTGCTGTTCCTCATTTCTATTAGACAACATCTAACTAAGCTATTGACTTGCACTTTGACACTGCCACTGCTACTGGCTTTGATTGCACTGTCAATCTGAAAGGAAACTCCTTCAAACCAGCAGTAAAACATGGCATGCTTTAGCTTCATTCTGCATAAGTTTTTCTGTTCAAAGCTTGCTGTGGTGGTGTGGCTCTGAGGGGACACTCTATGTTATATAGAGCCAGGGGAGAGTGCACTGATTAATTGTAGTTAATTCACCATTTTTTGAGATTTTAAGGGGTTTAAGCATAAGCAGATAATATATACTTATCTCAAAGTGTTCTCAGTTAATGGTGGCAGGACAATATATTGCTTTTCACAGTAAGCTGGACAGATTTTGAAGATGTCACTCACTTCCTGCTGCGTGGCTGCAGGACTGGGGCTCCTTGGTGTGAGAATATTCACTGTTCGTGTTGTTTGAAGAAAAGAGCTCTAACATTAGCATGTCTATTCTCTAATTCATGTGTTATCGATACTCTGAGTACAGGGGTAGGTGTTGCTGCTTGAGAAAGAATTCAAGCTGTGTAAGAAGGGTTGGTGGTCTCACTGCATCTGCTGGAATTAAATTGTAGAATCCTAGAATATCCTGAGTGAGAAGGGACCCACAGGGATCATGGGGCACCACTCCTGGCCCTGCACAGACACCCCAACAATCCCAGCCTGTGCATCCCTGCAAGCATTGTCCAAAGGCTCCTGGAGCTCTGGCAGCCTTGGGAATGTGCCCATTCCCTGGGGAGCCTGTTCAGTGCCCACCACCCTCTGGGGGAAGAACCCTTCCCTGATATCCAACCTAAACCCCAAGAGATAAAAATGCACCAATGGACTAAATGTATCTGTGCACTCAAAGTATAGCCAGGGAGATGCTCACAACTGAAAAAAAAACAGGTTTCAGGGAAGTTTTACTTCTCCAAATAAAGTGTTGGGACATCCTGGTGTTTGAATCTTTTGCTGTTTATTTGAGGCAATACTTTGAATACTTCGTTTTTGTGTTTGGAATTGTGTTCAAACAGATGAAAATAGCACTTTAAATCAATTAATCTTCGGTATTTCAGCTCAATACTGAGAATTTATTGGCATCTCCTTGCTTCCTCTCCACACTGGGTGCTTAATGCGAGCTTGCTTGTTATGCCTACTCCGTAAATTAGCATTATCCACCCTATATCTGCTCGTTTCTGAAGAATTATTATACAAAGCCTCATTTTAAGGAGGTCAGACCCCTGCATGATGATTTGTTGTTCATGAATCTACTTTGTGCCAGTTTGTGTGTGCATGTGCAATCAGAAGTGACTTGGAGTGAGTGAGATAATAATCATCTGCTGCTGATATGAAGACTTCCTCTATTCGGCTACCATGAATCAGGCTGATTCCAAGTGAATGAGATTTTAATCACCTGTCACTGCCGCCAGCACTTTCTCTATATTTATGATAATTTTTTTTTGTCTTTTTATTGAAATCAGTGTTGACTGAATCGAGTAATCCTGATTAGCAATCTCACTGTATGCAGTCAAGAGTGAAATGCATCAGAGCATTATTGGTACACTGAACATGCTGAAATTGGAAAGAAAAGGACAGGCTAAGTGTGCTGGGGTGTGGGCTTGGCTGGAGGTGAGGACTGGAGGGTGTGAGCTCTGTTTAATTGATCCCCAGACTTGGGGGGGGGGGTTGTTGGGCTGGAGCCGGGGAAGTTGTGCTGGAGGAAAAAAAGAAGCTCAAAGCTCTGCTTTTAGTTACACCTATTGAATCTCAGCGGCGGGGAGGGAGTGAAGTCATCAGGGTGGCATGCATGGAAATTAGGGCCATTTAGGGCAGCCTTCCCAGGAGGAGAGATTTTATTTTTCCAAGTTTTGTATATAATAAATAAATAAATAAATAAATAAATTTAAACAAGGGAACAATATAACATTCAAACCCTGTGATTTGTCCCACAGTTTTGCAGAGTGAGGCGCAATTATTTAGAATCCTGGAATGGTCAGGGTTAATTTGTCTCTATTTATTTAGGGTTATCTTTATATATTTAGGATTATTTATCTTCCTCTGAGTTCATACTTCTTACATACCATAATTTTGTTACCACGTGGTGTAGGAAATCTCAGCTCTTTAATGCCATGTGACATGTGAGAAACAAGTGCTGTGAAAGCCCTTTTTATTCTTAGAAAGAGTTTGACTGATGGCTCCTTAAGTGGCACCGTCAGATCTGCAGCAGCCTCTGCGGCCCCGTGTGCTCCTGTGTCCCCATCCCCGCGTTGGGGTGGGCAGGAGGGGACCCTGGTGGGGTTCAGTGCCAAAAACAACAGGGTGGAACTGAAAAAAAAAAAAGGGGCTGTGAAAGTCCTGTGTGGAGTTTTCTGAAGGAAGACATGGATGGAAACATTCTGATGGCTGTAATTCCGAGTCTAACTGCGCCGCAATTAGAAATCTCAATATTCAATCCGGCCCTCAAATCATATTTTGCTGCATTACATGGTTATGTGTATCCTAAGAAATTACCCTGCTAATGGTCTGATAACTGCGGTAGTTTTGGACTGTAGGAAAACAGTGCTCCCTCATGTCTGCCCAGGCCTGCTCCTCCCTGCCCTCTTCCCTCAGCGGGGCTGGAGCCGAGGCCTCTCTGTTTATTTATTCCTTACATTTGCTTTTTTTCCTGCTTCCTGCTGTTTCTTCCCTTCATTTTGTCCAACTGTGTTCCCTCTTTTCTTCTCCTTATTTCTTATTTTTTTAATGCACTTTTAAAAAAGCTCTTGCAAAGCACCTGCCCACCCCAGCAGCCTCTGCTCCACATGTGACCCCCCCCGACCTTGTCCATACTCCCTCATTCTCCAGTTCTCCTTCTGCCCAGCATTCCTCTGATTCAGTATTTTTCCACTCATTCTCTTCCTCCCCTCTGGATTTTCTTATCTTTGTTCCACTCTTAACATTTTAGCAGTTTTTTTGACTTTCTACCACCTTGCTCATCTGCCTTCTGTTCATTCTCTCCTGCTCAGTCATAGGCTTCTCCTAAGAAATTTTTTCCATCCATAGGCCTTGGAATTTTGTCTTCTGTGCTGTGCTGACTCCTCTCCTTTCCTTCCTTCCTGTTCACCAAGCTTTGCTTGGGTTTGGTTCCGTTTTCTTCTTTCTGTGTGTCTTCTTCTTCACCCGAAGAGCCTCAATTCTCAGCCTGTCAAGTGAGTTCCAAGTCTGTCACTCGTCCCTTGCCTCGTTTTTCTCTGCAGGCCTACACCTGGGTCCCTCTTTTGAATCTGCCTTTCAGAAGTTTTGCACTAAAGTGAATTAAATGTGAGCAAAAGCCAACATCGGCTTCCAAAGTTTGGGACGAGGCCGCTGGTGCCAGGCCTGGGCTCTGCCGCTCGTGTCACGGAGCTGGAGCCGCCTTTGGATGCAGCGCTTTCGCTCCACAGAGAAACTCTTCACCCACAATCCCATCTTTATGCCTTGTTCTTTCGGGAAAGGGAGAATTCTCATCCTGGGTGTCAGGCTTGCGGCAAGCTCCCCTCCTTATCCCTCTCGCCATTTCCCTCTCCTGCCTCCAAAGGCAGCGGGAACCTTGGCTCCCGTCCTGTTCTGGCCAAGGAGCCGCCACAGGCCCTGCCTGTCGCTGCTGTGGAATACAAACGTGCTCACACCCTTTGCAGGTTGCTCATCGTATTTATTCCCACCAAGAGCTTGCCTTGCCTTTCTCTCTGCCTGTCTGGCTTGTTACAGCAAGATGCAGATCAAAGGAAATAAACCAAGGAAGAGGAGTGGCCTCCTCGTTATTCTCATGGTGTGAGAAAGAATAATTCCGTCTGGAAGCAGAGGTTGTGGATACCTGTTCTGGAGTGTGGTTCTGTCTCTGGCATCTGGGAAAATAGAAACTGGGAGGATTGGTGCTACCTGGACCTCCAGGAAGGGGAGGTCTTGCAGAACTGCTTCTGGAAGGGAGGGGAATTTTAGAATTATAGACTGGTTTGGGTTGGGAAGGACCTTAAAGCTCATCCAGTCCTGTTCCCTGCCATGGGCAGGGACACCTTCCACTGTCCCAGGTTGCTCCAAGCCCCGTCCAACCTGGCCTTGGACACTTCCAGGGCTGGGGCAGCCACAACTTCTCTGGGCAACCTTGTTCCAAAAAAACCCCAAACACCTGGAGCCCTGCTGTGCTTTCTGCCTGCTCTCTCCTGTCTGTCCTGCTCCTTGTCCTCTTCCACCTCCATGAACTGCTTGTATTCCTCATTAACTCTCCATCTTAATTATATTTTTGGACATTTTATGTCAAGTTCTATCTTCATTTGTGTTTTTTTCACAGAACTCGGATTGTAAAACCTTTATCCTTACTGAGCCTCCTGGTTTCCCCATAAATGCATCACTGCTGATGGGCACAGGTGCTGTCCCATAGTCCTGTCCTATAGACCTGTTTTTCTGAGGTGTTGTGCAGTCTGGTTTGAGGTATTTTAGGAGCTCCTCTCCTTTGTGACTGCTCCCAGCCCGGGCAGCTCCTGGCCCGGCTGTCACAGGGATTGGGAAGCCATGCAGATGTGGCACTTGGGGACATGGCTTAGTTGTGGCCTTGCCACTGTCAGGTTTACATTTGGACTTGCTGATCTTAAAGGTCTTTTCCAACCTAAGTGATTCTGTGATTCCGCAATTTTCCTGCATCTTTTTCTACATTTTTCCCTCCTTTTCTCCCTTCTCCTCCTGCTGTAACAGGAGCTCACCTCACCATGAAGCCACTCCTTCTTTGGCTTCCTTTAGATATTTATTGCAGATCCCCCTCCTTTGTCACTGAGCCAACCCAACACCTGCTTTGCTGTTTTCATGCATCATCAAGAATCAACTTTTTCACCCTTTGCTAATTTTCCTGCCATCATCACAGTTCATTATTTCTAAGCCAGCCATTGGCTGCACATCCAATTTGCCAAATAATGCATATGGCATTCATAGCCATACTGGCCACTTGCTATACTTCACCTTTTAAAAGCTTCTTATATGTCTGGTTTTTACTAACTCCAACAAAAAGTAAAACTTCCTCATTTTTAAGGGTGGTTGTGACCTCAGTGAGAATTTCAGGCATCGGTGAGCACTGTTAAACCCTACTCCCCACCCAAACCACAAAATTTGGCCGACAAAACGTACATAGAAATTAAAAAATAAATTTGCTTGATTTCTAACCAGCTCTCAACAGTGGCAGCAGAGCTCCTGATTTGCTTTATGGATTTGTGCTGCTGGTGGAGTGCTGGTGACTGGCCCCGAAGGCTGTAACTGGGGCAGATCCCCAGTGTCAAATCAGTTCTAGTTATTTCTGAATTGTCATTAATCTTTTTCCTTTCCTCATTTACTAATGGGCCTAGTTTCTCTCGTCTGCTTCTCTTTAGCATACAAACAATTACAGGCAAAGAACACCCTTAAGGGTGCAAAGACAAGCTTGTAGAAGCAAAGATGCTGTAATAAAGGTAACCCCTGCAAGCTATAGTTGGGTTCCCTGAGAATATCCATGAGGCTATTGGGGTCTGTTCCATAATCAGAAACAGGATTTCCCCCCCTGCACAATCCCCACCTCATCCAGTGTATTTTCCCCTCGTTGTTCAGTGTGTGGTCCTCATGCTTTAGTCATTGAATGTTGTTCAAGTGTTGCCTCCAAAAAACCCACCCAAATTTCTCCCTGAGCCATCTCATGGGGCTCCTCAGCACTGCAGGTCTGCAGTGGTGTCCTTGTCACACAAATATCCCAGCTTTAGAAACGGGAATTGGAACCACCGAGGAATTAAGAATTAAGCAGGGAAGTCTCTCTGTAAATGCTGCACAGGAGAAGTCCAGGGTCTGATTTTTCATGGTCTGTGCAGCACATATGTACCAATATATGTAAAATGCAATTTTGTGCAGTGTACATACATTATGGACATAAATGTGCTTTTTCTCTGTCCAAACCCCAGCTCCCGTTGACTTCAGTTGTAGCAAAATGCACAAGTCCTGGTCTGGGGTAAAGCCAGCACTGAGAAATGAGCCATGCAGAATTAATCATCACCTCTCAGCGTTTTGGTGTGAGCAGACCTGGCCAGAAGGATTGGCTGGGGGAGAGTGAGGGTGGCATGCTGAGGGCTGCCAATTCTTGTTTTCTTTTGCTTTCCAACTCCTGGCTTATCCTTTTCACAATTTTACCGTTATCAACAAGTTTTGAGAGGAGTGATTAAAGAAAAACCTATAATTAATCGTTCATTTCAGTTGTATGAGGAATGGGCTTGTAAAGAAAGTTGTTTTAGCTACATGATCACAAAATATACAACAGGATGTAAAATAAGGTACTTCATGCGACTTTTTTGCATCCTTAAGAAAACCCTAGAAATTATTTTCCTGTGCCCATGGGACATCCACAGCTCTGAAACTTTTAAAAGTCATTATCAAACTTAGCTGTGGATTCCTAATAAAGGAAGGATCCCTAAATTTTACCAGGTATTTCTTTGTTCATGGCAGAGGAGTGATAAGGCTGGGGAACCTCGTATCCTATCTGAAAAGTGGAGTGGGAGAGCCCAGTGGGAACACATTCCTCTGCTCTTCCTCCCAGGGAAACTCTCCCAGCTAATTAATGAGTTCCTGCCTCGTTGGGGATCCGTTGAAGGTGCTCTGACACCTCGTGCTTTACTCTGAGTGTTCAGGGAAAGCAGGAAAGACAACACAAGAGGTGTCAGACATCCTTTAGGGAAGGATCAACGCTGGAAAATAACTGTTTTCACAAAGGTGGAAAAGAAGATGGAGAGAGATTGAGCCTGGGTTTGGGATGAGGACAACAAAAAAAGCAGAAGGGAGCGGAGGAGAAACAAGGGGGAGAGGCAGCAAAGTTCTAATGAATGAAAGGACCAGCGACTGCATGGAAAGAGAGAAGGAAATGATGAATTGGAGTGGTTCCCATCGAAAAGGTCCTGGGCCAGGTCCCACTCTGCCCAGTGCCCTGTTCCAAGTAGGTGACACCAGTGTCACACAGTGCCAGCAGACAGAGAGGGAAGTCCAAAAGGAGCTACACAGGGTCTCCAATATTGGGAAGTAACCAGGAAACCATGAATTCTAAAATAGACAGAGAAAAAAATAAATGCAAGGAAGTTGCTGAAGTTATTAAAAGATAAGATTTATGGGCAAGTTCATTTCAGTTGGTTGGCTCTCCAATCAACTACCGTTGCTAATTGGATTAGTTGCCAAAATAAGCTAAGAATAGAACCTTCTCTTTCCTTATTGTTAAAGCTTTCCAGGGAAAAAGTCCTTGAGGACAAAAATTAAATCTTTATTTCTAGCAACATAAAATTACCCTCTATAAAAAGGAAGAACCTTAACACTTGGTTGTTCCTCCCCTCCTGCAGAGCTCCCGCTCTCTGCAATTCCAGAGTGCTGGGAGAGGGAACACTCTTGTTCCTCTCCGAATCAGGTGCTTTGTGGCAGATGCTGACTGTTGTTCCTCTTGATTTTGTCAGTCTCTCTTGTCCTTTCCCAAGGAATTTCCCTGCTGCGTTTCCCACAGCTGACTGAGGGCTCTCTGGCACCATAAACACTCCTGACAGAGTGGAACAAGCCCAGAGAAAGCCTGAGGTGATTCCAGAGTGCCCCTTAACATGGAGAGCCCTCAGCATCCATCCCCCACCAAGGACTGCTTTTTTTCCTAAAGCCAGCACAACTCTTCCCAAAACAGCTTTCTGAGAAGGGATTCAGCTCCTCTTTCCTCGCTGGATCAAAGTGCATCTAAATAACAACCTGCAAATAAGTGATGTGTGCAACACAGGCTTGTGTGCTCTGGGTTGAATCCTTCTGCCCTGGAAAAACAGCAGATCCACTGGGATTATCAATATAATAATTTCTGATACATGTTTTGTATTAATTTTTGATTTTTTTTTTTTGTATTTATATATTATCTGAACCCATAATAATTATTTAGCCTTCTCTTTCTTGTGGCCTGTGGGATATGAACTTTTATGTGAGATACTCAGCACAGCCCTCATTTTCCAACCTAAAATGAGCAGGTTATGCCTCTCCTGTGGAAACAGACTGGGACAGCTGGGGGGGTTCACCTGGAGAGGAGAAGGCTCCAGGGAGACCTCAAAGCCCCTGCCAGTGCCTAAAGGGGATCCAGGAGAGCTGGAGAGGGACTTGGGACAAGGGATGGAGGGACAGGACACAGAGAATGGCTTCCCACTGCCAGAGAGCAGGGAAATACGAGATATTGGGAAGGAATTCCTGGCTGTGAGGGGGGGGTGAGGCCCTAGCACAGGTTACCCAGAGAAGCTGTGGCTGCTCCTGGATCCCTCGAAGTGTCCAAGGCCAGGCTGAATGGGGCTTGGAGCAGCCTGGGATAGTGGAAGGTGTCCCTGCCCATGGCAGGGGTGGGACTGGATGATTTTTAAGGTCCCTTCCAACCCAAACCATTCTGGGATTCTCTGCAGATCCGTTCTACAGCAATTATCACCTCACATGTCTAAAGGCATGGTTAATTAATTTAGATTCTACATTTTGGTTTTAGCTTTTGGTTTTTATTTCAGCAAGGAAAAACCCCTTCAACTTAGAGGTGGGGATGTTCTGACATCCTTTACGAATCTTCACCACAGGTCAAGGACAGAGAATGAGGCTGAAGCATCCCATGGACCAACAGTCTGGTGCTGGCTGTGGGGTTGATGGCTTGAAGACTGTCATAGTTTGTAGTAATGTGAAATGAAGTCCCAGTCTTGCATGAAGGACAAAATGAATCAGTTTGTTTTGTCCATTGTGGTGCAGAACCCTCTTCCATGACCAAGGGTTCCTACTTTTGTTGGTGGATGTGGTAACACTGAGCTCTAGGCAAAAAGAAAACTGCCTACAGGTAGCACATGCTCTCCATACATTTTCCATCTATTTGTGTCAAAGGAAACCACATTTCCTAGGCAGAGTGAGCAGGGAACTTACTTCAAAGGGTAAACGAGTTAGAATAAAGCACTTTTTAAAAGAAGCCTCCTTTAAAAATAAGCCAAGATTTAGTTGTATTTAATAAAAACCTTGTATGGGAGCGATTATTTTGGGCCTCTTTTCAAGCCTGGTGTGAGAAGCCCATGAAAATGCTCCTGTGCAGCCCAGCAAAGCCCACCTGGCTGTGCACCCGGCCTGACTCAGAGCGCTGGGAGGTGCCACGATCCCACCCATCTCCATGGAAAGGGAACTTGGAGAAGCTAAAGTTGCAAATTGTGTCTCACGGCTGTCATCAAACCATTATCGGCTCCTCCACTGCTGAGTCGGGAGATATCGAGAGCCATTTATCCGTCCCAGAAATGCTGCCTCGGATCGGGTGCCAACATTTCCACCTGTTCCTCACCCATCTGCTGAATCTCCTCCTCTGTTGGACTGGGGCTTGTGGAGATGTTTGAGTGTTTGGGGTTTGAAGCTTTTCATCACTGAAACTTTTCATTCGCAGAACGAGAACATTTCTGGGCGATGGAAAAATTTCATATCTAACTGCTCGAGAGAGGAAATTACCATGAAGAGAATGTATTTATTTGTAATCATTGTAATAGAAGTATTTGAATTAATTTAATGTCTTTTGAATCATAGAATGTGCTGAGTTGGAAGGGACCCATCAGGAGCATCGAGTCCGACTCCTGACCCTGCCCAGGACACCCCAACAATCCCACCCTAACACCCCAACAGCCCCACCCTGTGCCTGAGAGGGTTGTCCCAGCACAAATTTGAAGTTGTTCCAGGAAATCAGAGGCACCACAGTTCCCCCAGAGAGGTCAGGGACCTTCCTGTAAATACTGAGAGGTTTGGCTGTGTCTGACAGACAAAATTGCTCTGCGTGCCCAACCCAGAATGCCAAAGCCAAAGTTGCTGGTGGTTTGCAGACACAGATTAAAGAACTTGGATCAGTTATCCAGCATGGATCTCCTCAGGTCAAATACCCAGCTATTTGATATCTGTTGGATATTAAAGCTGCCCAGTGTGGGGATCAACCAGCAAATATTCCAGTTGTTCCCACCGTTGGGCCGGGGCCTGTGGGTGCTTCCCAGAGGTTTAGGTGAAGGACACCCCTCTACATCTGCTCAGAGATGACCCCAAAGACCACAACCCCCCTGGCTGAGACACATTTGCAGTTAAACATGGTCCAGCTGTGTGGAACAGTGGTTATTATTGGAAAAGTTTGGGGAGATACCCGGAATGTCATGCAGTTCTACTAATATTAGCTTTAGCAACTCACAATTATAATGACTAATTGGAGCCATCACTCATTGCTATTGAGTTCCCAGGTGAAAACTATGGACCAGAACCTCCATTAGCATAAATTAGCATTGGAAAGTCAATTAAGTTACACTGATTTTACACTAGTTTTACTGTCTTTCATCAGACAGAGAGGAAAAAAAGCCCCATTTCTGACTTCAATGATCCATTTTTTTTGTCCCTCCAAAGCAAATGTTGGCCACATTTCTTCAGAAGTCTCCAAACCCAGACCTGTCTTCACCTGGAAGGGAGCCCTGTGGCTTGGCTGGGCAGAGCAGGCTTGCTCAGCTATTTTCTTGTTCACCAGGTGGTTTGAGTGATTGTTGCTGGATTGTCGCTGCTTTTCCTCAGCGCAGGATTCCGAATGGATAAAAGAGCGTTTTCTGCGAAATGTCTCTTCCTGGGAGCTTTGTCCCATTCCCATCACGAGTGGAAAAGAGATTTTCCTCTCTTTTGTGTGTGTAAGCAATGGGGAAAAAGGCGAGATAAGAAAGAAAAGGGTAAAAATATGCAACATGAAGACATGCACTGATTTAAGGGAAAAAGACCATGATAATTTGCATTATGTTTATAAATTAGAGTGTGAATACCTGGATACAGTGTTTGAAAGCAACAATATTTTTCAGTAGCATAAATCTTAATGAAAATCTGGCAGAAAGGTGCAGAGGAAGATCTGCAGGTTGATGGTATAAATTGCAAGCATGTGACTCAAAATGTTCTGCCCTGGCTTGAAGTTATCAGATGTCCTGCAGAGCTGAGATCAGATGAGCTCCAGGACAGTGAAAATAAGAATTAGTGGAAGCCAAACAAATGCAAGAGGTTTGAGAATTTTTGCGCCATACAGTGCATGGGTACTGGTTTTGCGTTTTCTTCCTAAAATTAGAAAAATAATAATTGCAGAGGTGAAAAGCATTCAGGGTTTAGGTTTCATTTTGGTAGAAGACTGCCTTACATCTGCAGAGCTAGAGCAGTGTCAGGCTGGCCCTGTGCCACTTGAGGGACTGAGCAAGAGGAGAACACCGAGAACATCTGAACCATGTTTTTATGGTTCAGGTATTTCCACAAATATCACAGTTGTGTCAGGAGGGCTCAGGTGGAGGAATGGGAGGTTTCCATTGAGGCTGGACCAGGGCTGACATTTGGACACTTTCTCTTCTTTGAGACATTCCTGGGGAGGTCCTGCCCCTCTGTGACCCTCCCTGTCCTTGTGGTTGCATCGCAGCATCCCAGGTGGATGGGTGCCCATCCACCCTCCCGCTTTGTTTAAGAATTCCTCAAAAGTCTTTGCTTTTGTTACAAAATTTTTGGGACAGATTTGTTGCCTCCATCATTGTGAACTAAGCAACACAGGACTGCGGTGAAATATTCTGGATTAAAATATTCTCATAGGTGTGACCTCTTGGCTGTCTCAGCAAACATTTTCCATGATGTCAACACTCCTTCCATGGAGCATCCGTGTCCTCCAGGTACCCCCTGATCCCCGGGCTGATACCGAGTATCCCCTGGGGAGAAATCATTCTAATCAGATCTTCATATCTGTTCCCTCTTGTGTTGTTCCAGATTGGATGCTGCTTTGGTTATTGCTGCTGAGAGTTTTGGAGGCACAGTGGGGTCTGTAAATGTGGTGGCATCACTTATCTCCCCATAACCGAGGAACTGGCATTTATTGCCCTGTTCATAGAATCCCAGGATGGTTTGGGTTGGAAAGGACCTTGAAGACCATTCGGTCCCACCCCCTGCCATGGGCAGGGGCACCTTCCACTATCCCAGATTGCTCCAAGCCCCGTCCAACCTGGCCTGTAAGATAAATGTCTTTGCTAAGATGAATTTTTCAATACACTTCAGCTGGAATTATTTTATCATGGAGAGGACAATTTTTGTGGGTAAAGCCACCAAGAACAGACTCATAACTTGTTCTTCTGGCTGAGAGAGGGTGAACTGAGACCTTTTAACTGGTTTTGGCACACAAGACCCTTCAGACAAAGAGTTAAAGGGAACGTGAGTACAACCCTGGGGCTGTTTGGAAGCTTTGATAAGTGATTTATCAAAATTATTTGATGATATCCATTAGCTGGCAAGTAGAGCTCATGGGCAGGCAGTGGCTCTGGCATCAGGATCACACTGCTGCTTCCATGTGGAGCCCGTGCAGGGTGTTGGGAAGCGTGGAGGAGCCCCAGAGCTCCCGGGGAGAGGGCAGGAGGTGTCACAGAGCCCCAAACACCGCGCTCTGCCGGGGCTGGGCGCAAGATGAGCTGGGGGAATTTCAGAGAGTAAGCATTAAAATTAAAATTAAAAAAAAAAAAAAAAAAGGCAAAAAAAAAGCACCCCAAATAGAGCCCGTAGATGGTAATGACAATGTTTTGTTATCTTTATGTTGTTTTCTTTGCATGCTTGTTAAAAAGTGGAGTCAGAGTGTCTGAGACGGAGCCCTAACAAGTTCCTTCTAATCAGCCCCGGAATGCTTCTGTCAGGCACAAGAAAAATGCTCAGCTTGAACAAAGCTGCATTTTTCCCCCAAGAAACACATTTGTTTAAAGATTGGCCTGTCAATTTGTGAATCAACATTTCGGCTTTTTGCTCAGACATCATGCTTTTGCTTTTTTTTCCCCCAAGAAGGGGAAATAATACAAAGCTGCTATTTGTTGTTTGAAGGAAGTAAACTTCATCAGGTCGACTTAGATGTGTGCTTCAAATGTCACTCAGTACAGCTTTCTTGTAATGAAACGCTGCATACAGATTTCTTCCTTTAGGCTCAAGGGGATTAGACCCAGTAAAAGAAAAATTCAGTCTTCCTTGCTGTGGTGCATCAGAGTGAGAAGTTTAAAATCCACAATTTATTCAAATATTGATATTTCTACTTGTCAGAAGAGAGGTGCCTTGAAATTTCCACTGAGCACTGTTGTCAGAAGAATTGCAAGAAATGTGTCAGATAATTCATAAACGGAGTTCACTACTGTGAAATCAGTTGGGAACAGCAAAAAAAAAAAATATTCTTGTTGATGTAGAATAGGGGCAATATAACAGAAAATAGCACTCACTTTTCCATCATGTCAAGCAAATGCTCAATTTGGGCCAGGTATTTTTTTTAAACAGCTTGCTGCTTCTGGAGGAGCCCACAATGCATGAAAAATGTGTTGAGTTGTGCTTTGTAGACAAGAGATCTGTTTGTTGGTTTTCCCCTCCCCGCCCGTTCCCATCCCACCCAGCCCAGGCTGCCGGGGAGGGCCCGGTTCTGCATGTGGTTTGCATTACAGCCTTAAAAAGCTGTGAACGACTGGGGTAATGATGTAAAGCGCGAGTGTAAATTCCAAACTGTTGATAGCAGCGAGGGGAAGCTGAAGAAATTTTTTTTTTCTTCGTATTTTTTAACCCCCGCCATGTGTTGAAGTCATCTCGCCCTTCCCTCGGAGCTGGGGGGAGCGGGGCGCTGCGGGCTCGCCACGCTCCCAATTCCTGCTAATTAAAAAAAAAAAAAAAAAAAGCCGCTCTCGGCTAATAGCAGGGTGATTTGGGGCAGATTTGGGCTGAGAGATGAGTGACGTCAGGCAGGCGATGCCGCGCAGCTGCTTTGTGGCAGGAGCCGCGGCGCTCGCAGCGCTCCGCGAGATAACGAACCGGGCGGGAGGGGAATGTTCCCGGGAAAACACATCCCTCGTGGCTCCCCCAGCACAGGGTTCACGGGGATTCTGGCGCGAGGCATCCCGGTGCCTCTCGCCTCCCATCTGGGGGCCCCAGTACCTCAGGAGGGTGAGCCGCAGCATCCTTGCGAGCGCAGGGTTTGTGATGGGCAACTCCTTAAAATATTTTTCTGGTTTCCGTGGAACACATTAGAAATGCGTTTTCTGTGATTTTATTACAATTTTAGTGTAAAGCCTTTGAGAAATGGATGGCTTAGTTAAAGCTGCTGTGAATATTTTGGAAATATCCTTGAATAATACAAGTCTTTTATTAGTATAAAAATAGATAACTGTAGCATCTTTTCTACAGTGATCACTTTCCTTCTCCTTTCTTTTTTTTTCCTTTTGGTTTAAATTCAGTGCATCCAAAGTATTCCTCTGGCATTATACTTCTGTAGAGGAAACTGAGCTAAATATGGCAAAATTTACTTCTCTCATATCCTAGTTAAACTCCAAGCATTAAGTGGGTTAATTCAACCTACAGCCTAAATTTGCAGAACACATTTTTCCATGTGACTTTTTTTTTTTTTTTNTTCCAATCTGGTTTATTTCTATTTGCGAAGTGGAAACCCTTCCCTAATCCCCCTTTCATTAGCTCCCTGTATTCTTTGCTTGCTCCAGAGTGGACACTACAAGAGGCTGACATCTTTGGCTCGTTAGAGCATAGATGCCTGCAGAAGCTGACGTTTTCCACGCCTGCTTGCAGCCTATTTTTCCTTTACATCCATTGCTTACTGTCTGCTCGGTGTCTGGGCGAATCTGTCATCTGTGCCAGAGCACAGCCCGCTGCACCACTGACAGTAAGAAGGTAAACGCTTGCTGCCTGAATCCCCCATTAACTTTGTGAAGCGTATTGATTTCTTGTAAAAATAATGATATTGACAGGCTTTCCAGGAGTAATTGTTTCCAGAGCACAAAGGTCAGCGCTGAGAGTGAAGGGTTTTGGAGCCCGGGTACTCCACAGACATTTGTGCAAAGTGCTGGGGGATGGAGGGAAACAAATAGCAACAGTTTGAGACTTTAGAAATTTAAGTACGTTGACAAAACACCTCGTAGGGGGCTGGCAGCATTATTGTACTCATGAGTCGTTAATAGCAAACAGCTCGCGTTGGACAACGCCGGGGTTTGGCACGGGGAGATTTGTAGACAAACAATAGCAATAAAAGTCGCTCCAGCCTCCGCTGCTCCGCCTCGCCAGCAAGGGCTCCTGCTCCCAGCCCTCACCAGCCAGGCTGGGCAGCTTCTCTGCTTCCCAAGCAGCAGCCGGAAAACCCCTCGGAGAAGTTGGGGCAAATCCCATTTTTCTGACACGTGTTCGTTAACTCGGGGGAGAAATTGCACGTCCGGGAAAGAAAAAGCAGACCCGTGGAGTTGCCATTGGCCTGGATTAATCAGGGCTGCCAGAGCTAATCAGGCTGGTGGGATCCGGGACCCTCGGGTGTTAATGAGCCCTGAGCCCCCCCTGCCTCAAGCCTCCACACAGGGAGGTGGTTCTGGACACAGGGAGGTGGTTCTGGACTCGAGACGGTGATCCTGGCTGCAGAGAGGTGGTGATGGGAACAAAGAGATGGTTCTGAGCTTGGGGAGGTGGTCCTGGTACAAGGAAGTGTTTCTGGGCACAGGGAGGTGGTTCTGGGTTCGGGCAGGTGATCCGAGGTGCAGAGAGGTCGTGCTGGGGACAAGGAGGTGGTCCTGGACTTGAGGAGGTGAACTTGGGCACAGGGAGGTGGTCATGGGCTCCAGAAGGTGGTCTTGAGCATGGGAAGGTGGTCCTGGGCACAGGAAAGTAATCCT
>VZRJ01000977.1:37500-42500 GCA_013397565.1 Ptilonorhynchus violaceus
GTACATAGAAAAAACTCCAGGTAGCACTGTGGATGGATGGACTAACATCAATCCCTTTCATGTGCACAAAGTAGGCTTCTCCTAAATAGTTCTCACAAATTAGCATCATGCATGTCACCCGTTGCCTAGAAATTTAAAAAAAACAACCCAAAAGACCCAAAAAAATTGCAGTAAAGTGCCATGTCTGATGGCAAATGACAGCTGTCCAACAGTCCCCAGTACCTCCCTTTATTAGCACTCAGTACCTCATTTTATTAAAGATTATGAGTCAGCAAAGTCAGTACTTGTGTTTTCAAGTCCTTCATTTAAATTTCTCAACTTTAACATCAAAAAGATTCTGTTCTTACAAAGGATAGGGATAGTCAAAGGTGGAGAGGACTAAATCAGTCAGGCTAAATATCCTCTGGAACTGGAGCTCTACCAACAGGATTAGCATCAAATAACAAAAGTAGGTGTTTTATACTCTGGGTAATTCATGGCAGGAGAAAAGCCAATAACGAATTTAAATGCTAGAATGTGATATTTATTTTTTTTTCTGGTGGCTGCTCCTGACTCGCAGGTACTGGGCTGGAGGGCTGGAGGGCAGGGCAGTGCCTTCTCTTCAGAGCTGTCCTGCTGGGAGCCAGGCAATATCCCTCCTCCCCTGCCCTCCCACCACCAGCAGCGTGGAGCACGGGATCACGGTGCAAGGAGTCACGGGCAATAAGAGACAGAAACACAACGGGCTGAGCAAGAGGAAAAACGTTTTTCTGACTCTGAGCTCACGCATAAGGGACATATTGTGCTGCTTTCTGGAACTGAAATCACAGTTTCTTGATATTTAATTTTCTTTGGCTTTTAGCAGATAGTTGTGGAAACCCCTGACGCTGCGAGTCTCTTATGGCTAAATTATGTGTTCGGAGTTAGCCGGAGTATAGATTTAGTCCTGCTGCTGTTGCTCAGAGTCCATTGTAAGATAATTTGTCCCACTCAATTAGACTAAGTTGTCATGTGAGAAGTGCTGAGCTCAGAGCCCGGCGGCACCAAAGTTCCCTCGCTCAGAGCTCGCAACTCACAGAGGGCTGGGAGCCTCACGGCCTCCAGTTACAGCTGGGCTGGGGATCCTTGGAGATCTGGGGTGGAGAGCTCTGCTTCTCCTGGTGTTTCACAGAGGAGGCTGGATGCTTCCAGCCGACAACATCACAATATTCTTATCTTTAGTGTAGGAAGTCACACAGAGAGGTTGTGGGTCCAACCCCTGTACGGGCCGTTGGCTTAAGAGCTGGACTTGATGATCCTGGTGGGTCCCTTCCAACTCAGAATAATCTGTGAATCTGTGAAATATGTTGAGGAACCCGAATCTGTGAAATATGTTAAGGAACTCTGAGGCGGAAAGTCAAACTCTGATTGTTCCTGCATTAAGGTTGTCTGTTGTGCCCTGGATTTTATCCCCTTTACCAACACAAGATCTGATAAGTCTTTATCTGGCTGATGACTTCTGGTGTCCAGCACCCTTTCTGCAGTTGATACCCACCATGGGTATTTTTTAAGGGGTTAATCAGGATTGTTTAGTGAAAGAGGCTTATCTGCATCTCCTTCTGTTCATTTACTGCTGAAGTTGGGGAATATTTAGTGTCTGAGGGAGGAGGAAGGAAGGAATCAGCCCTCCAGTTGGGTCCTGCTGATTAGTCTCAAATAGAGTTCCTATGTCTATTCCTGTCACATATTTTCTGTGTCATCTTGGCTGTGTCACAGCCAGTTTTCCAGCATGGCAGAATCCTTCCCTGCCTACTTCCATGTGCAACAGCCACCCGGAGTTTTAATTGTGGATGTGCTGAGCGCTCACCTGGAGTCTGCTGTGGGCAGGACTGTGCTATGAAACACTTCTGTTTGTGCAGTGTAACGGGGAGGTGGGACAGAGGAAAACCTTGGAAAACACAAAATATAACCGAGATAAGACTTTAAGGTATTCAGCTGGAGTGCTGTAGGTCATGTATGGATCAGCTGAGCTGTTGTTGGAGGGGTGCAGGCCTGGTCCGGAGGGCTCCATCCCGCAGTGGTGGTCAGTCCTACATCCCAGCTGGGTGGTCAGAAGGACACCCAGCCCGGCAGGGCTGGCTTCAGTCTCTTTGAGCTTCCCCCCAACTGAAACCCAGCGATTCAGTGCTAATTTCACCTCCTGGAAGGGCAGCGCTGTTAATTCTGAAATGCTTAAATGTAAGCATTACTCCTCTACGAGGAGGTTGATAAGACATTGACTTAATAAATTGCAAGGTTAGGAAGATGTGCCCAGTGGAAGTCATGGTGCTCCATATTTTTCAGGGAATATAAATGTGTGAGGTAATGTTAATCATCATTCTCCATCCTGGGCACGGAGCAGGACAGCTCTTCTACATATGAGAAAGTGATAAAATAGAATCATATCATTTAATACTTATAAATCAATACTATGTGGAGACTCTGCAAGCATTTGTTACCTTGTGAGCAGTTGACAGCAAGAATTTCTTTAACGTGAAGTCTTTAATTTGCAGATATACGTTATTGAAAGTAGCTATGAAAAACTTGTATTTATTTTGAGACATTTACAAATTGATGTGCAATTCCATTTCGAACGAGAGCACAGATCAATGATTTTATCCTCCAACCGCTATAATCATAATTTGCCAGTTGTTTAGTTGGAGGGAGTTTTTAAATTAAAAAAAAAAAAAAAAGATAATCATTACACCACCAACAAGACTGATTAATTAATTAGGCCTCGCTGCGATATTTAGATGTACCAACTTTCAAAGTGTCCAGGATGAAGCTAAATTACTTGGCTGTTGTTGTGGCGTGGCATTTATGGTAATTTGTCAAGCCTATATGCAGTAATGGATTGACTCATATAACGAAGGCTATAATTGCAGCTGTTAGGTAGGGCCTTCTTTATCTCAGCCTGTCTCAGTCCCCATTCCTGCATGATTTCTTGCTGTGCCAAAGCCATGTGTGTCTTGTTTTGTTTTAATACATTACTGACCCAGGGTCTCAGGTTACTGGGGTTCCTGTCATACATTTAGTTCCACTCTCATAAAGCATTGCACAAAAAATGCTGGAACAAGGTAACAATCATTGCTCAATATACTAAGTATAAATGTCAGAGTGTAAAACTTGACTGCAGGAGAACAGTGGAGGGGGAGATAATAATTGAAAATGGGACACTCTGAGCTATAACAGGGAGGCTGTGAGTTATAAGGGCCACTATGGCAACATGCAATATGTCTGCTATGTCTTGTTTATCATTAAAAGCCTGATATCAACCATCTGTTTATTACATGTATTATGCTATATCATCGTGTTTTGTTCCAGTGGCTAAAGACACCCTTGCAGACTTTACCAGGTCATGTTCTCTGCCATAAAGCACCTCCCCACTGTGGTACAGCAGCACAAAATTCAGTGGAACAAAGCAGTTGTTGAGTTCTTTAGCACTTTTAAACTGTCTTCTTCTTCTGTGATTCTCTCTTTACTCTGACAGGCCACTCACTTTTAAAAGTGTCTAAGTGTGACAACAGATGTTTTGTAAACTTATCTTTTAATAACTTACATAATTGAAGAAGTTAACAGGTTGTTCACTTAATAGGGATCATTTATACAGGATTTTTTTAATAACTTGCTGGAAGGGGGAAAAAACCACTCTTGGCTAATATGAAGCATATTTTGCATTTATTATGGGAAAAAAATTTCAGGTAGGAGGTGAGGAGACAATTTGGGAATTTTCGTTAGCTGAAAAACTGCATATTAAACATGAATTGTGATTTTCCATCTGGCCCTACTGGTTAGGAAGCTGCAGTTGGGCATGATCTTCACTGTCAATCAAGAGTCCCCAACTGCGAGATGCAAACCTCACGACGAAGCCCACCCCAACTCATTAAACCAAAGCAAACTGTATGAAGTGCGCCGCTGTGTGATTTTAATATTTGGTGCATGTGACAGGATCATTTTAGTGATTTGCAGGATTTATCTCCTCTTAAAAGTACTGCCTAAGGCTACTCTAATTGGTAGGAAAGCAAATTCCCCCTTCTCCTCCTGTCACTCTTTGTTTTATTTACTGAGAACTGCCGAAACCTATTTACACAATAATGAGGATAAATCACCGTGATGCTTTCAACACAAAGAGAAATGTTGCGTGAGTTGAAAGCTGTACAATTAAAACTAAATTCAAAATATTTCTGAAGTACTGTCTACAGTTAGTGGTAGTGAAATAAAATTAAGACAAACGATAGGAGCAGACGCCACCGATAGACGGCTGAGATCAAAATTCTCGCAGCATCTTTTATGACGGACAATTTCATTCAAGATTGCAATTAAGTAAATGCGTGTAAGATGCTGACAATAGCCCAGATGTTGCTCCTCGCTACGTGCACGGCTCTTCCGTTTTTCTCATGGATGTGGAGCTCAGCTGCTTCCCACCACGGTTGTCTTCTCCACGAGGCTCCCAGCAGCAGCTTGGCCACCACATGAGGGTGGTGATGCTCCAAGCCGGGAGGACGCTCCCCTGTGTGGGTGTGGGGTTGCACCTCATTCACTCTTGGATCCTGGGGAAGTTACTTGAGAGGAGACAAAATCTCCAAGCTGAGACCAACCCAGGCCAACGTTAAGGTGAAGGCTGAGGACGAACACCTGAAGCCACCACGTTCCTGCAGACCTCAGCACGGCCAGTGCTGACTGAGAGATTCCAGATGAAGATTTCCCTTGGCTGGCTTTCACGGGGGAGAACAAACTGCTGGGCTTCTTCCAGTGCAGAAAATGATGAACCTGTGTTCCTGGGGCCTGGTTCCATGCTGGTTGCTCAAAGACTCCTACTGGAAAAATTGGATCTGTGGACACCACCTCATGCTGGGCTGTTCAGCACGTGGTGCATTTTATAGAGAAGCAGGATAGTCCTGAAGTGCTTACAAAGTTCACTTTGGGTGTTGAAACTAGATGATCCTCAACGTCCCCTTCCAACCCAAACCATTGTATGATTTTATGTATCGCTGTCATGAGGC
>VZRJ01000977.1:66678-74178 GCA_013397565.1 Ptilonorhynchus violaceus
TGCTTGTGCTCACTCCAGCCTTGCCGCGTCAATATTTAGCCCAGTGCTCAGAGCCATCCTAATAAACTTGATGATGTCTAATTTCACCAAGAGTGGGTCCTTTTCACCAAATAATTGAACAAATACCGGTTCCAGTTGATGTTTAGTGAAAGGGTGCTTAATGGCCCTTTTTCTTTGACAGGATGTGAGCTCTCTGTATAGAAACAATTCATCATGAATGCTTCACGCTAAAAACAATCCACGAGGAGCAATACTTAGCATTCCTAGTGCACAATTCATTGGAGAATTTCCGAGCAATTTACAAACATTAGCTCAATAAGCCTCACAACACCCATTTGAGATCAGGAAAAAAAAAAAAAAAAAAGGAAGAAGATAAGATACTGCTCTTCAGCCTGGATGTGGCACTAAGGAGCCGTAAAGCTGGAGGCTGGTCCCAGCTCCCGAATCCCCAGCACTGGGTGATCCTGTACAGACCTGGGATCAGCTGGTCCTTGCACATCCTCACAGTCTGTGAGGTGGGAGGTGTGCAAAACTGAAGAGGGGTCTGACAGAAAGGATGCTGTGTTTAGAATAATAGAATCATGAAATGGTTTGCGTTGGAAGATTGTGCCGTGGTCAGGGAACCTGGCCTATACTCACTTGATCTGGAGAGAATAAGTATCCCAAATAACAAAAAACCCCCAAGACACCAAAAAACAAAACCCCAAACCACGACAGATAAAATTAGGGGGAAGTTGTGGCTACCACAGATGCAGTTTCGTGGAGTTGCTGATAATATCCCTGCAATAGCATCCAGAAAACCTGGGCATCTGAGCTAGGAGATCATGTCATCTGCCACAGAAATCCAGATCTTTTACAGCTCAACAACTAAAGCTCCTTTACAGGTTTTGGGATAGGAAGTTTTAAAGAAATGTGCATTCAACTGAGCTGACAGCATCGATTTTTTTTTATGCAGTTTCAGTAAACCTAGTTGTTTCCCTACTTGCCTCTCTGATATGAGAGATGGCTCCTTCAGCATTAGAGTCCTGGGGTAGCATCAGCGTTCTGCTCAGGGTTGAATGGAAAAGGAAGAGCTGGGATTAAAAGCACCAGTTTTTGATTTGGGGATACTCCCATAACGCTCCCATATGACCCTGGAAGTCTCTCAGGAGCCAGAGCTGTACTTTCTGTTGGCCATGGTTGGGTCTTGTTGGGTGCTAAAGAAGGAAAGATGTTCCAGTCTTGCCTCCTGCCAGGAATGCTGTTGGCACACGGAAACCTCTGTGAGGTGTGTGCAGCGAGAATAGTCCCAGTCACTTACGAAGACTGACATGAGTGAATAAATAAAAGTTGTTCTTATTCTAAATGTCAAAGCTCTGGCTGACCTCGCTGTCCAACCTGTACAAAGTTGGGCAGCACAAGCTGCTGGACTGCAACATCAGAGGAACTCTGGATGAGGAGAAAGTCCTGAGCTTTGCTTGTCATTAGAGGTCAGTCATTAGCCAGAAAACAGCCCCATGGAATGTTAAGTATGAAACGTGAAAACATGGGTGCATAAAGAAAAGAGGTGGCCTCAGGCTGTGCACATCCTCCCGTGTGAGGGCAGGACAGTGAGGGTGCCCCAGTTTGCTTCACCTGCAGGGTGGAGACTTCCCCGATCAGCTCCTTCCTCCGGTGCAGGAGGGCGGCACAAAGGAGTTTCCATCTTCTCAAGCTTTCCCCTTCCCTCTAAGTGCTTGCTGCGTTCCCCTGAGGCAGCGTTGCTGCAAAAACGGTTTATGGGGAGATGCCTGGATGATAAGGGTTAGTCCTAAATAATTGCTGATTGCCGCTCCGCAGAAATAAGCTGGATTTCGATCCCTGGGTAGAGCGACTCCTCACAGCTAAAGGCTGGCAAAGGTTGAAGAGGTCGTAAGACAGGGCCTAATTTGCCATGTTCCTTCTCTTTCAAAAACAATGAGGGAACCGGGGCCTTGCCGGTGGGCAGATCCTGCCTGGATCTCCCTGGAGTCAGCAGGAGTTGGATCGAGTCCCTTTGAATAGCGAGAGTTTCCAAACCGGAGGCAAAGCCAAGTGTTTTTCAGAAGATTGATCATTACCTTTGGAATTTTTCGACGTAGAGGTCATTACTGCTAATATAAGTTGTTAAAAAAATAAAAAGTATTAAAAAAATAGAGACAAATTCTCATCTGGAGTAAGTCATTGCCTTTGAAGTCAATGAGTCATTGAAATCAACTTTCCCACACCGAGCTAAGGATATGGCCTGGAGTCAATACATTTGTAGTTGTTGAAAAATTAAAAATATAAATTTGCCTTTCCTTGGCAATAATGTCCTGTTTATGACAGAGATCTTATGCTTTAAAATAAGTTCATTAACGAATAGGAAAGTAATATTTCACTACCAGTATTCTTTTGGGTATAACTATTTATGATTAAATTTTATTAAACTTTTTTAAAATTGGATTTACATTTTGATGAATCTAATAGATTTCAATTTTGTATTTTTATAGATTCTTTCTAAAGTTTTTCCTCAAGTGCAATCAGAACTGTTTGAAGAATGCAGGCAACCCACGAGACATGCGAAGATTCCAGGTACAGATCCCTCTAAAAGCATAAACAATGTATAAAAGTCTTAATCACATCTTCATCTTGAACTTATGTCAGTGTCAGTGCTTCCACTCAGTGTAGTTCCAATGCTTGAAAAAATTGCTCTCAGTATTTTACATTTCCCCCATTAATTCAAGTGCTGGCTCTCGGGATGTGCCGAATTCTGGAGTGGACTGTAATGGATCACTTGGAGCAAGTGGATCTTTCCTTAGGAAGTATTTCTCTGGTTTTTTTTCCTACTAACACCTTGTGTTGTAGTTTGATGTCCACTCAGACCTGCAGAGGTTTTACACAGACTGAGTAGTTTGATCTTATTAATGACATGACCGTGGAGCGCAGGGAAGTTTGGATCTCACGCTTTTCTGTAAATCCAGCAGTGGTGGCCCAACCCACATATTTTTGTTTCAACTGTGTTAGAAAATGTTTAATACTTCACTTTCTCCTTACAGCTTTTGAGATATCCTGTGGTGAATCATAGCACTACAGAGAGACAGCTGACGGGATGGACAAATGATTTCCTCCGTATCTGGGGTCATTCGAAAGGCTTGTTAGGAAATAACTGCCTTTTATTTCAAAATATTTCACAATGATTCATGTTTGATTCCAATAATAAAGTAGAATTGAGATGTTCAGGACTTTCTTAGTTTGGAGAAGAATTACTTGTGGTTAAATTCGATAGCAGAACATGTGACATCTGTTTTCATGCACAGCCAACCAACCGGGGAAGCCAGCACCCTCAAGCCAGCCAACAGAAAAGATCTGTAGCTGGAAAAAAAAAAATTTCCTTCAAAACAATTGAGCCAAGCTTCCATTTTTCATGCATCTCAGCTTCACGTGGCATCGGTGATATTGATCCATCTGAACAGAACAGAAGGTCAAACCTGGAATGAGTGGAAATGTCCTCTTTGTCTCACTGATGACTAAATGAAGCATCAGTCACGAGTGATCTTGTGGTCGACAGTGGAGCCAGTGGGCACTAGAAAGACTTTCCTGGGTCTCTTTAGCTAATCTCCCTGCCTCTCTGAAGGTTTAACTGGACTTAACAGGATGTCAGATCTCGAACAGTATTTTTACCTGGTTTCCCTGTCTCAGCACCTTTCTGGAGGTGCACTGCAGGAGAGAGGCGATATAACAAAGCGTAGCACGTCGACTTTCTTTTGCTGAACTACAGTGTTTTCCCTTGGTGGCTGACCTATATATAGATGACAGAACAAAAATAGTTGTCATTTTCATATACACCTTGCTCTGTCTCTTTAATACACCGTGTTCTAGGAACCAAACCCAGAAATCCTGGCTGAAAATCACGCTTGTATGTTTTGCAACATTTCTGAAAGTCTGGGAATCTCATTAGGAGTGAAAGAGGATAGCCCAGTGGCCTGGCAGCAGCTCTGCGGCCGAGCTGAGCGTGCAACCTCAGCACTCTCCGAAGTGGATGTTGACAAGAGGGAAAGTGTCCACTTCTGGGAGGAGAGAGCTGGGGAAGCAGAACAGCCTGGCAGAGAACTGCCCTCGGGCTGTTCTAAAGGGTACCGCAGATGGCTGTCTCCAAGGAGGCAGGATACACAGAAAAGGTGCTGTGATAGCTGAGAGCTAATTATGGCTTGTGAATAAGAAACAGGATCAGAGGTGATCCAAAACATAGAAGCAGACAAGAAATTTCTTCTGATGCCTTGGACCGGCTCAGTGCAAAGGAGGCTCTTTCTCCCCTTCCATTTGTGTTCGTTAAGTGTTTGGGTTTAGAAGCTGGTGGGAGAACCCTGCAATCATCTCTGTTATAACCCAAATTTAAATGAGCAGAAGGCGAAAGCTAAAATGCATCCTGCCTTTGGCCGCCCTCACCAGCTGGGTTGATAAGGTCTGACTTAGCCGTTGACTTTACGGACTCTACCGACCCCAAGGAAAATGCTGCAATGGCCGCTTCCTTTAGGAAACCTGGAACCCCCAGCACAGGGCCCACGCTGGAGTATTTAAATAAGATGTAAATGTCAATCTGGGACAATAGCGATCCACCTACGAAGCCGTGCTCCACACCAACCGCGGCGCGGCTCACGGCTTCCTCCCTGGCTTGTGTTCCCGCGCTCTCGCTTCCGGAAGGAGTTCCACAGCTCCATTGTGTAGGTGTTTGTGTCAGGAAGGTTGTGCCTTTTGCATATGTTCCTTTGCCATTTTCGACTGAGAAGCAGCTGGAAGCCAAAGGAGGCCCTATCCATCATCTCTTCTATGGCCGGACTCTGAACCTGGACACAAGAATAGGAGCCTTTCACTCAAAAATAAAGGAGGAAATTCCATTGACATACCAGGGTCAATCACCATCCAAATGAACTTGAGAAGGGATACTTTTCATGGATTGAAAACACTTTCACTATTCATATTCAACTCGGCCTTTTCAGATGCAAAAAAGTTCATTATCAGACATTAAATGTAATTGTAAAACTGACCTGGAGATCATTTACTGAAGAAAAAAATGGGGAGTTACGATGGTTCCTGATTTATTAAGCTTTTTTTATTTGGAATCCTCACAACCCTTCATTTGAAGACAGTCTCAAGTGAACAAATTTTAATTAGATAAACTATCTAATCAATATATCAACAGATCAATCAAAACAGCAGCTTTTAAAATGAGTGGCTAGAGGGGTGTTTCTGAAACTAATGGCTAGAAGAATATTTCCCTGAATTGAATTCATTTGTTAGCATAATAGGAGATTAAACTCTAATTAGTGTAGCAGGTTCTGAAGAGAAACAATTGCGAGTTAAAAATCACCAGTGGTCTCCACGTAAACAAAGATGTATTCAGAGATGTCATTCACTCGGTTTAAATAGAAATAGAAAAGTAACAGGATGTTGTTTTGTCTTGTGAGACCTGATTTAGGGAAAATCTGCAGGATTTTTGAAATGTGGGGTTTTGTTTTCTTTTCCAGGTTGTTGTATCAACAACAGTCAATGTGGATGGCCACGTGCTGGCTGTCTCAGACAACATGTTTGTACACAACAATTCCAAACACGGGAGGCGGGCTCGCCGCCTTGACCCCTCAGAAGGTACGGCCCCTTCTTATCTGGAAAATGGTAGGCACACATTTACATGTCTTTTTTTTTTATTTGCAATGCTTTTTTTTAATTTTTCTTTTATTTTTCTTTATTTTTTCTTTATTTTCTTTTTTTTTCTTTTTTTTTATTTCACCATACTTTATGTTGAGACACCACTACATTTACTTTTACATCATTTCTTCTCTCATCCATCAAACCACCCATTAAAAAAAGTCCATTAGTATTTCTCAGCCCTTGTCAACTAGAACACGGACGCTTCTGAATTTGCTTCTGACTTCTTTCTTTATTTAATACTTACAGTTTCGCAGTCACAACCAATTTTTCATCTTTTCCTATTTTATTTCTTTTTTTTTTTCGTTTTTATTTCAGTCTTGTTTCGCTTGCAGCTTTTTCTTGCTCTTTAATTTGACCTGATTTTATTTTGGCTTGTCATATTCCTTGATCCAGAGGTACAGTCTCAGGTTATGTATGCAAGTTTAAGTGGATGGTAAAAACATGACCGAATCCGTAAAGAATTTACTGTGAGGTCAATTTCCTGTGCCTGGGCCTTACTGCAGATTACGGCAGGAGGGGGTTTGGATGAGAAAAACAGCATAAAATGTTTTTCTTCAGCCTGACTCAATGTGATTGACTTCTTGCCTGAACTGCTAACAGAAGATAGTCTGAGATGAAGAGGAAAATGGAGAGCGCCTCTGAAAATCCAGAATTGTGAAATCCTATATTTTTGGAGCCCATCAGCCCCCAAATCGCTCACGAGCAATTGCAGCTGAGCCCGTACCCATGCACACATGTATTTACTGTCCTGCAAAGCCCAAAATACTTTTAGATTTAGATATCACTTTGCACTGTAAAATACACCAGTGTAGGGATGCAAGCCAGCTCACAGGGAACCTGTGTTTAATAAAATTAGGATAGGATAGGGTAGGATAGGATAGGATAGGATTAAAAAGATAGGATGGGATGGGTTAGGACAGGATACAATAGAATAGGATAGGATGGGATAGGATGGGATAGGATAGAATATTTACAGTTAGCAAGATTATCGAGTCCAACATTCTAAAGACTTCAGCATTGCCCGAAATTTAAATGCAATTAAATTAAATACATTTAATTTTAATACATCTTGAGTTCTGGAAGAGTTAGACTCTTAAACCTACTATGACCTGATGTGCTGAGCCACGCACACCACTTTCCACAGGACTGCTCTTGTGAGTTGTTACTAACACATTGACAGGATCATGGCTTTTTACACTAATAAAATTAATTAAAGTGATAACAATACTAAGCTGCTAATACAATCATTGTCATTTTACATTTCAAATAGTATTTACCAATGGGCAGGGAGGGCAATGAGCGAGGCGAGCGCCAACTATCAGAAGGCAACGCGATCTAGACATCAAAAAATGGAAAATGATTTACAAATCTGCCGCGGTCCACACACACAACCCTAATTTGTTTTTCTGCATTAATAACTAAGGTATAAGAGACCAAAAATATAATAATTAAAGGTCGCCCTGAGCACCAGAGTCATTATGGTCTATGACGTATTGTTTATCTCTTTCATATGCGCGGAAAGTAGGTGTGTGTTTTGCCTAGCAACCGTCACTAATGAGGTTCACAATTAAGAAGGCTGAATCCTCTCCCCTCGTCCTCTCCTTCCCCAGAGAGCCAGAACTAGCAACATTATAGGTTCAAGTAAGCATGCTCAGCCCTGTGGTGTTAGGTTTTAGTCTAGGTCCAAATTCAGCCTCTTCTAATGAGCTATTATGATCTTAGCAAAACACGAGTATTTATTTTTGTAAGCTGCATGAAAAGAATTTGACTCTGAGCAGCAAATATCGCTTAGAAAAATAAAGGCCACTTTTCCAT
>VZRJ01000977.1:79178-89178 GCA_013397565.1 Ptilonorhynchus violaceus
ATTTTTATAGCTGATAACACCCCACGCCATCAGAGTTCAAACACCACCACGGCACATTCCAGGAGTTGTTGAAGTAACTCTCTCCTACAAATCCAAACAGTTCTGCAAAGGTGCTCCCGGCCGATTCGTCTACACCGGTAAGTCTGTGGTTTCCATACTCCTTTTGGGATGACAACTCCTGTCTCTTCATGATACACCGAAATTAAAAATGCTGTTAAAAATACGATGTGCCTCTCAGAAAATGTAATTGGTGGTAGCTGGACCTCAAAAAACCTGTTCATATGGGCACCCAGGAGCTCTGGTGCCCATCCAACCATTTGGGTCTTAAAAATGTCTCGATGTCCCATGGGATCCAGCTCCCTCACAAGATGCCTGTTACTTCCTGTTTTCATATTGGCCAGAAATAGATTAACAATGGTATTTCCTACTCTGCTCCAGCCAGAAAAAGGAGTTAAGGAGTGCTCACTGATGAAAAAATATTTTTCAGGCCATCTATCCAAACTTCTTGAACTTCCCTAAAGGTTCAGTTGAAGTTTTAGGCATTGGTTCAAGGAGCTGTTGTTGGATCCAAATGACTTTATACAGCCCTATTCACAATCTGTCTTGAAAGATTCCCTCAGACCTGAAACTTGGGATACAAACTCACAAGCCTGGGAATGATTTATTTATGCCAATTCTTTTAAATACATTTGATTTTAATTTACAACAGCACCAGAAAAAGTCGGAACTTTGTGGTTTCCAGGGGTTTTAATATGAAAATTCTTTTTTTGGGATGAAGTATTGTTGGCTTTTTATCTGAAATGTGTATTAGAGTTTTTCTGGCATTTACCAATGAATTTAACTGAGGTGCGGGGAGGGAAAAGGGAGAAATAGCGATTTAATTTACGTACTTTTGGACGAGGATTCTAGGTAATAAATTTGATCTGATGAATCAATCTCTCTTTTGAAAACAAAGAGCCTTTAACTGTTTACTCGACAGACTGCAGGGATTCGGGGAGAGTCCTCGCTGCTTATTGGGTAGATAATGCAGATTGCAGATGATGTGCAGATGATGTGCATTTTGATGAATATTTTCCCACTAGACTGCAACTGTTTCTATCTATTAATTTAGATCTAATGGGAAAAGTGTGTTCCTGGGTAGTTTTAAGTGAGGACTTTTGAAACCGTTAGGGCATTGTAGGTATGTTTTTGTGTCTGCCTAAGGTCTATTGTTGAAATGAACTTCTAAGTGATGGTAGCATCTGAGATTCCTATATTCTGTGTATTCCCAAAGAACTGAAAACCTGAGCAAAAATGCTGGCATCCAAACATGGGTGCCTCACTTCTGGCTGATGAGAGAGAGAATATTTACATTTATGGATATTTAGGATTGGGTTTTACCAGTTTCCAAATGGGATGGTGGTGACTGTGGTTCTTTTGATGCAGATGATTTATCCCAAAAGCCAGAGTTGTTTGGCTGCAAAGGTGGTGAGCACAGGTGGGGCCATCACTGTTGAGGGTTTAAAAATGCTCTTATGAACTATATTTTATATACACACACACATACATATCCATACGCAAATATATATATGTATATATATATTAATAGTTCATGCAAAGCTACAGCTGAGTATCCTGACAAGTATGACAAGCTAAAAGAAGTGTCCAACAAAATAAAAAATGAATGAATTAAAAGCCTCAGCCCAAGTTCCAGATATTTGAGCTGTTGGGAGCTGGTGCAGTTCCACGGCGCACAGGGAAGCGCCGCAGATTTGAACCAGATGACGGTCTGGCTCCCAGGGCAGAGCCTGGAATTTCGACTTGCTTTAGAGTAATGTCTTTAACTGATTTCTTAGGTGCAGATTTTGCAAATTTGGCTAATTTTGCTGTTTGGAACTTCTTTCTAATGTGTCAATGCACATGTGTATGGAACTGTAAGAACAAACCGTTTATTTTTTCTTTCCCGGGGTTGTCTTTTGTATTTATCGCTAAGTAAAGATGTTCAAAAGGATCATGAGAATGTCATGAGCTTCTCCCACTGGAATAAAATTGTAATAAAGTTATGTAACTAACAACACTTTAACAAGAATAGATATTTAAACCACCTTTGGAGGGAAACAAAAGCCAATATATCAGCAATAAGAAAATAAAGAGAAAAAGCCAGCGCCTGCCTGACCGAGAAACTTCTGCTTTGCTTTATCCTGGAGTGATAGGGTGGCTGAGATAGTCTTTGGAAATTACAGCTGCCATTGAGAGGGAAGCCAAGCCTCGCTGTATTGCAGAAAATGAAAACGCTGTAGCCTGGCGGAGGGAGGGGCCGGGTCCCCAGGGCATCTGTTTCCCATCAGTGTCCCACCATGCTTGCAGCCTGGCTTGGCACTCTAACATTTAACCTTCCCAGCAGGAGGTAGACCATAGGGCAACAAGGCTGCAGAATAATGAAACAAGAGTGTAGTGTGGTGCACAAAGCCTTTGTGAGCGCAGAAGTTGAGACATTAAACCATCAGGGCAGGGAGATGCGAAAGTTCCAGATTTTTCTCCAAAGCCCCCATTAGCCTGGCGCTGGAGCAGGAGCGCGCCGGCTCCCAGCAGGCAAAGGCAAGGCCTTTCCCCATCTATCCATGCCTTTTTGCCCGCTGCTTTCAACTATTATAAAGATACAATTACCTTGGGAGATTGTGGCAGTTCAGTTGATTAGCACGGTGAATTAAAAGAATGAGTCACAAATGACATGTCCGGCTCTTCTCTACTAGTCCTTTGTATTCCCAGTGTACCTCACCCCTGTTGTAAGAAGGTCAAAAATTAGAGAGAGATAACAATTTTCAAGCAGCTAGCACTTAGGAGCAGAATTAACAATCATTCTGTATGTAATTGCCAGTTAATAGTAAATTGCCTTCTAGACTGTAAAATGCAATATAAACTGGTGGGCACCTAAAATTAAATTAATGAGGTATTTGCTGCATTTAAAAGTGAATAGTGCAAATTAATAACTGGGTACAATACTTGTTTTAATATATATTGAGCGGTGCAGCGTTTGCTTGTTTAATAATAATTTTAAAAGTGCTACCTGAAAAATTTGCTGTCTGTGGGTAAATCCAGTGGTTGGTGCAGGTTGTAGCCATAATTTTGCTGGTACAGTCTTCCAGGTTTCTAAATTAAATATCAGAGATTATTTTTTAATTAGAATATAAGCACTGCAGCCTTATTTGATTATGGCAAATTGTGATTTGTATGCTTCGAAATGAAATTATGTTACAGATAAAATTGCACCTTTACACACATATTTTAAGCTCTGCAGATTCTCTTGGTTTGCTCTCAGCTGAGCAGCAGGATTGTGTTTACAGTGTGTTTGTGCCTCTGAGTTACTGCTTTCTCTGAGTCTGTGTTTTGTATCGTTTCCCAAGCAAATAAAGGGCGCTTAGCCTGATCTAGAGCATATCAAAATAGTTTCAAAGAATGATTTGTGGCACTTGGAACTTTTCATGCTGGCTGCTTCCGCCCCAAGGTTTTCGTTGCACATCCCTGTTTTGACAACTTCTTTGGCTGACTTGAGGAAATGCCCCAGATTGTCAGGAGACAGCAGATCCCTTGCAGGGGACTGTGCCCGGCTGTGGCACCAGGTCCTGGCATTCTGTCACTGCCGTGTCCCCAGCAGAACGCGTGGATGCGGAATGCATGGACCTGTTCCCAGGTCTGCGGTGCGTGTGCTGGATGTGAGCATAAGAATGATCGTTTTGCACAAAGCCTCGCATTCAGTTTGGAGCCCACGAGCCCATTGCTCACTCAGCCACGGCTCAGGGCTCGTGTTCCTGCTGATGGAGCGCCCATGGCGCGGAGGGCGGCGGGGCTGGCACGGCACCAAGGGGGGAACCCTTTCCGCTCACAACATTGGCCAGGGTTTTGGGCTTGGCTCACCTTCCCCTCGGCGTGGAGACCCCGGCCTTGGCTGCTTTCCCTGCCCCGAGTCCCCCTCGGACAGATCCCGTGTTCCCCAAGTATTTGGGAGATCTTTTGTGCGCATTCAAATGCGGTTCTGTCAATGGCGCTGTTACACTGTTTAGAGTCAATAGCTCCCTTCCATCACAGCCAACACAAACTGGCTGTCTCATAGGTCAGTGCTCTTTAAACAAATTACTTGTATCCACAGAGCAAATGATTGTTAATTGCCTCCCACAAATCATACTATTTTTACTATGCTAAACTCCACACGAAGGCCTTAGTTAAATTTAAATCACCTGATTATTTCTTGTACATATTCAATTATTGCTCTGAAGGGTGAAATCTGGTGACTTTGTGAAAGGAATGCTAAAAATATATATATAGAACGGATCCAAGCTTTTATTGGAAAGCCTTAAAAAAAAAAAAAAAAAACAGTTACATTCATTTTAATGAAATCCTCAGCATTTCTAATTCATATATATTGCATTTCTTTTTTTTTCCTGTTAAGTGCTGTTGTCCTGAAGCAACTTACAGTCACTGTTATTACAGTATTGGTTATTTATTGATCAGACCTTGTGTCAGTATCAGTTGTTAGCAAGCTGAAAAAAAATCAAGATAGAACAAATATTCTTGCCCTTTCTTCAAGCTGGGTCTGTCTAAGTCAGTCAAAGTTTAGTGTTCAAGACTCAGACCCAGAAAGTCTCTGTTAATGTGTAAAACTGCTTTATAGGCCTGGAGTAAAATGTATTTTTCTGAAAACAATAAGTCAAAGGGGAAGGGATTCTGGTGAAGTGTCTTTTCTTATAAAGAAGGCTTGTGAGCATGACATACATTTTTAATTAATAGGGCAATGCTAAACATACAGAAATGATTTAGTAGCATCAAGTCAATAGTGTGTTGGATAATGTATATTATATAATAGCTCTTTTTTAAACAGTAGCAATTCCAGGTTTATCAGGGTCATTGTTGTCCCCTTTCTTTTCTGTCTCAAAGGAGGCCAGAAGAATGAGACATACCATTTGTGCTATTGCACAAGTAGACTATTTGTCCTAATCAGTGACACCCATTTACTAGAATTGCTTAAAATGAACTATACCTCATACAGAAATCGCACATTTAGAGTGTTCCATTCATCATCGGAAAATTGAGGGCCAGTAAACTTTTCTGTTCCTCCAGCGGGATCATAGACATGCATCAAAATGTTAAAAAATGATTGGTGAGAGAGAACTGTCACCCATTTATCAAGGAAAAGGAACATTATTTGCTAATTTCCCAACCAAGGCAATGACAGGGTGCTTCGTCTTTAGACCCATGGTGACCAACATGGCCTTTTTGTTATTAGTACAAGTCAAGCGCTTTTTGGCTGTTGCTAACAAGACACATTTGTCTATCATCAGAGAGTGCTTTATTTTTTTCCAAGTAGCTGTGACCAAAGTCTGCTCGCGGTGCCATGAGTGGCTGCGCCTCGCCAGGTCGTGGTAGCACTGAGTCACAGCACCGCTGATAAATCACAAAGTTTCCGTGTCAAGGTGAAGGTATTGACTCTGCTGTTCCCAAACTGACAAAATGTAGCGACGAAGCGATGGCAATTCATCTTAAAAAAAAAAAAAAGGACAAAAGGGTCATCTTGGCTTCACGTAATAATCAGGAAAATTTGAGTGCTGAATAAGACCTTTACCCTGTTTTCTCTGAGAAAAGGCTTTTCTGCTTTTTTGTTGTTGCATGTAGCCTATAGTTAAATAGTAAAATCAGTTTCCTCGATATTAAACTGTCTAATTCTATTTTTCTTTCTATAAGTTTAGCTTTATTGCTGTTTTTTATTGCTATAGCCTGATTGTTCCATTTGGGCTGAAAACTTCCCCAAGTTTCAAATCAAAGAAAATAGGTGGAAGGACAGGAAATAAGGTATTTCACTGAAAATGTACTTCTTGTTCTCACGTTATGAAAGCAAGAGAGCAAACAGAGAAATCTAGGTTGCATTGGAAGATATCCAGGTGAATTCCTGGGTTTGGCTGGTTACTACTATCCATGACATGTGCCTACACCAGTGTTCCCATTAATTTGTACTCTCAGAAAAGTGCTATGGAGCTGAAAAGAAACATGTGGATTTCGTGGCCTTTGTGTTGATTGTAACAGAATATGGAAATAAGGAAAACACCCAGAAGCTCGTGGTTAAGGAGAATAATGAGTTTATTGTATTTTGAAACTTATTCTGCTGCATATTCCAGTGCTACTGCTGTAATTAAAACTCTTGGAAGTGATTTGATGTCAGAAATCTGCGTCTAACAGACACATTTTTTTGGCCAAGTGATCTTTGTGAGAGTTGGTTTAAAGGCACTGGCTGGGCCTTTAAAAAAATTTGATTGATTAGTTATCATAACTGCACTGAATACAATTTTCTAAGGAAAAATGTCAAAAAGCATTTCAAAAATCTGTTGGATGTCCACTGTTATTTATATTTTACGAGGATTTTTAAGGCTCACAAGGTGAATATAAATTCCTGTGGATGACCATGGATTTTTGAAGCAACTTCCATTGAAACCGTGGAAAGTGGTGTGGATGGAAGAGCTCCATGGTGCAGCTGGGGTTCTTTTCTGGGGTTGGTTGAGGGTCAGTTGGTGCTGATCCCAGGTGGAATAGTCCGTGCTCCTTTCCATGGGTGTCCACTGGCTGTGGAGGTTCCAGTGGAGCAAGGGATGGATGGATGCAGGGATGCAGGCAGCTGTGCTAGCAGCCCATGCTCGATGAATTCCCTTTATTATCCTGGTTTTTTACAAGCTTGAAAGTTGCAATCAAGGACTGGCTATTTAAAATTTTTAATTACACAACTTCCAACACATAAAATTATTAAGGAGGCAAATAAAAGAATTTTTTGGCACAATCTTGAGAACTTGTTAAATATGGAAGTGCATTATGGCTCCTCAGAAAACTCTGAATCTTGTTAGCTACCTGATTAAAAACTTTCAGCATTTTCGGTTTTCTCCAAGATAAATAACTTTAGCGTACAGAAATAATTTTATTTTGAATATTTTTGTATGACTTTATATTCTAGTATATATAAATATTTCTATATTTTCATTGAAATCTAAACAAATAGTTTTACAGAATTCTGAATGATTAAAACACTAATAACACAGGCTTTCTTTCTTTTTTTTAAAGTGGCAACATCCACTGTGCTTAAGCACTTAATAAAGCTTTTTATAGACGCATTGAGTTCTGTGAGTTATTTGAGGCATTTTTTCCAATATCCACAGGTAATACAGAGATTTCACAATTTTGAATGAGATCTATTTTTGTTTAAATTATTATGCAACAGAGGAATACTGTTGTAGGAGCTGTGTTAGATGATCTTAAGGATCTGATTATAAGCCCTATTTGTCTAAATATTATATTAAAATATTACAGTATTATATTCTTATGGTGGGTGATCGCTACCGGAGATAAAAGGGGAGCAGTTGTGCAGAATTCCAGCTCTTACAGATGTTTGCTGAGGCATCACAGATTTCATATGGTTCTGAGGGGGATAAATACCTCCGAAGAGCTCAGCCAGTGATGACAGGCAAATGATCAGATTTTCCATTTGCTGCCACCAAGCATCGTTTTCATAGCACCTGAAATTCTTGTATTCCACTGCTCTTGGTATTCAGAGTACTTCAAATTCTTGTATTATGCAAGAATTGTGTAATCCAGCTCTGTGGCACAGGAGAACTCCAGGAGAAGCTTCTGTGCTCGCAGGCTCCTGTAGCAGAATTCCAGCACAATTTTTTAAGGTGTGGGAGCAAGAGGATGGATATGGATCCACACAGACCCATCTGTAAGGAGGAGATATTTATTCAGCTGTGTGGCCTAGCAGAGGAATAAACTCCCAAATAATACCACAAATGCAAAAATAGATAAAAGCTCAGTTTATTCTGGTAAAATATATCTCAATTAGTAAATTACCTTGGAGTATTGAGCAGTTGAAATGTACATTTCACTGCTTTGATGTAGTAGCACATGGTAACACACTTTACTCAATCAGTAAAGTGCCATATTTCTGGAGTACAATATTTTGTTATTTTAGTCATATGTTGTTTTCATAAAATGACATGTTTTGTTGTAGTTCCGTATGTATTGGGCTGTGGTACTTCCTTGGCATGATGACAGCATTTGTGATTTGATATCACACAGATTTCCTTCTCCTTCACTGAAATATTGCCAAGGCCCTTCCTTGCAAAGCTCCCTGCTAAAAACTGGAATGGTTTGTGTTGGGAGGGACCTTAAAGCCCATCTTGTTTGAACCCTCTGCCATGGGCAGGGACACCTTCCACTATCCCAGGCTGCTCCAAGCCCCATCCAGCCTGGTCTTGGACACTTCCAGGGATGGGGCAGCTCCAGCTTCCCTGGGCAGCCTGTGCCAGGGCCTCCCCACCCTCGCTGTAAAAAATTCCTTCTGGCCAGGTCACGTAGAATTTCTCATCAACCAACACCCCCAAGTCTTTCTCCTTGGGGCTGCTTCTTATTGGTGTACTCCTTAATTTCTCTTTATCTGCTCATTCTATAACTTTAAATGACAGTAAATTTGTAGGTATTTCACCTGGCGTGGCCTGATACGATAACTCCATTGACCAACACGCCAAGTAGCTTTACTTCAAGTGCTTCCCATTCCCTACTTCAGACTTCACCTTTTAAGTATATAAATATTTAAATATGTCCAGTATCACTGGCTCTAAATCCCCATAGCAGCAGCAGAGTGATATCTGTACAATGTTGGGGTCATGTCCATGTGCATGTCCCAGGTGAGGCTCTCCTCCCATAAATCCAGCCATCCTCTGAGACCACATACATGGTCCATCTATCCAGGTGCTCATCCAGTGGCCCTGGATGTGCTACAGGATAGCACACACAAGCAGAGGGTGTATGAGGTCCTGTCCCCTGTGTGCCACCTGCTGTGTTCTTCACTCACTTTTAGAGGGTTGTGTGGAATGTAAAGTATTTTTCATTCATTCTCCCTTGCTCTCTCCCTCTCCTGCTCCTTCTCCATCTCATCCATCCATTCATTCATTCATTTAAAGTAAATCTGCAGCTATTATGATGGTAATGACTTTTTTGGCAAACATAAGAGCCTGGAACACAATTGTTCTCAGTCAAAGTGGAAATGCAGGCGTCCTTGAAGAATCCAGGGTCAGGAGATATTAGTGCTTCACTTGTCGCTGAGTGCCACTACCTAAAGGTGTGCCAAGAGCCCAGGTCCTGCACTGGGACAGCCTGCAGGGGCTGGGTGGTCCCTGGGGGTTTTCTGGTGGTGATGGGGAGCTGGAGACCCCCACCACAGCTTTCCCATCAGATGCTTTTCAGCAGCCTCCTGGCATCCCTCCTGCAGTGCGGGTGCACCAGCCCTGCTGAGACCCCACAAGTGTTGGCACTGGGCTCTTGAAGATCAGGGGACAGATTATTACACATACAGTGTATTCAAACCTTAATTTGCTACATGTTTGTGGAAGATGCTTGTTGGTTCTTTGATAATTATCTGGCCCCTCATCCTTGTTTTCTTGCTTCATCCCCTCATCCCTGTTCTCCTTCCATCCTTCCTGCAGGAGGAAGGCAGTCATTGGTCTGTTGGGTGACGGGAACAGGCCAGGGAGTGTTTTCCCCAATTTCTTCTCCCTGTCCACTGTTTAGTACAAAGTCTGTTCTGCTGGGGATGTTCTGACCTACTCTACAACAGACCCTGAGAGAGACAGACTATTCCTGAACTGAGAGATTTGATATTTGTGTTCAGAGATGTCAAAGCTACAAATGAGTGTTTGATCCACTCTTTTAATATTTCTTTGCTAACTCCTATCACAGACTGGTTTGGGCTGGAAGGCACCATTAAAGTCCCACCCCTGCCATGGGCAGGGACACCTTCCACTATCCCAGGCTGCTCCAAGCCCCATCCAACCTGGCCTTGGACACTTCCAGGGATGCAGGGGCAGCCACAGCTTCTCTGGGCACCCTGTGCCAGGGCCTCCCCACCCTCCCAGGGAACAATACCTTCCCAATATCCCATCTAAACCTAATCTTTTCGAGTTTAAAGCCATTCCCCCTTGTTATATGACTA
>VZRJ01000977.1:101678-111678 GCA_013397565.1 Ptilonorhynchus violaceus
TTACGAAGAAATTTGCAAATCCTATCCCTACCCGAGGCGCCCCAAGTCTTGCCGGCCGGATCTTTTCCTAAAAAAATCCAGCTAAATTTTATTACAGCCGAAGGTAAAAAAAAAATAATAAAAAAAATAAGTCCATTTGTATTTAAAATTAACTAAACTATGGATTAATCCTCACAATCATAAAACTGGAAGTAGGCATGCAGACAGGGATAAGACAAAATTCAGTGCATCCATGCCCCCAGGCACAAGTACTCAACACTCTCTGAATGTGAAGTCATTTATGAAGTCCTTTACAACATGCAGTCAAAGAGGTTAATTGAAAAATTTCTTAATGTCATTATGAAAGAACTAGATTAACCCAAGTTAATTCACTTTATTGTTCAAAATAAAGAGGAATAAGCATTGAACTCACTTGCAAATTTGGGGCATGAATTAGGGGTGAGATGTTGTCTTTAAGGACTCTGCCAGTTTAATTAAGATATGGAAAATTACTTATTGTTCTTCACCACTAAAGTGCTAGGAATTAACAGCCAAATGTGATGCCTGTGCCTTTCATATCTCTACCATGTGTTTGTTTGTTTAATACCCATAAGACTACATCATTAAACCTCAAGCACTGATTTCACTAATTCAGCACGAGAGCTACATGCTACAGCAGCAAACACCTTTCTGAGTCAATCATAATTGAACAGCTGGATGTAAAACACAATATTATTTTTAGGCTCGTCTCTAACTTTGACTTCAGACATCAAGCACTGTTTTCCTCCAAAACAAAATACCTTCCTATCTTTGTAATACATCCCCTAAATATAGCGGGAGCACAGGGGTAGCGTGTGATGTATTTTATCCACTTTATCGGTTCCTCGCAATTAGAGATGCTACGACTGCCAACATCATTGTGCTTCTCTTGTCTTAGTGAAACATAACGCAGCTTGTTTGTTTTCCTTTAGGAAGTATTACTTAAGAGAGCAGCAGACCTTGTTGAAGCCCTATATGGGATGCCCCATAACAACCAGGTAGGTCACCAGCGCGGTCTTTGTTCCCACGCCAACATGTGTAGATCAATACCTGCTCTGTGCAGGGCTGGCAGAGCATCAGCACGTTCCCTTTGTACACAGCCGGGCTTTGCCAGCCACCTTGAGGGCAGTGTGATGTGATGCAATGCTCCGAGGGAAACGCTTCATCTTCCCGTTCTCCTCTCGCCGCTCGTTTGCCTATCAGAAATGACAATTAAGTGTAAGGTGCCAAAAGCATAAGCAAGCATTAAGGCAAGAGAATAACCTTGAACTCGGGCCAAAATATACAGTGACTAATGGGAAGTCCTAAAGAAATCTGCTAAACCGAGCGGATCAGCCGTACTGTATTTTGCAAACTGCTGAAAATACAGCTCCTGCCTTGGACGGATAAAACGCGTGTGACGATTTTCACCTGACTCCCAGCACTAAACTGGAATTTTATGTTAATTTATTTGTTTCTTTATACTTACTGTGTTGAGGTGCAATTGCACGTGGGGAGGAAAACAGGAGATGGTGTTGAAACAAGCAGCAAACTCCCCCCACCCCCCCATAATTCCACCTGAATCTCTTCAGTAAATTTTAGCATTATCGCGACTTGGAGCATTTGCGCAAATCTGAGTTGTCAGTGCTTATTCCGTGTCTTTCCAGGAAATAATCCTGAAACGAGCAGCTGACATTGCCGAGGCGTTGTACAGCGTGCCCCGCAACCACAACCAGATCCCCACTCTAGCCAACACCCCCGCCCACACCGGCATGATGGGGGTGAACTCCTTCAGCAGCCAGCTCGCCGTCAACGTCTCCGAAACATCGCAAGCCAACGACCAAGGTAGGTGGGATTTCAAGGGTTAATCCTTCATGCTCTTGACTGCTCTTGGCCTGCTCATACGAGCTGATGTCACCGCCGTGTCCTACCTCTTCCTGTCCCCGTAGTCGTTTCTCTGAGCGCGGAATGAAATGCTGTCTTTAACTTTCTCGTAATATTTAATTCTTCCTGTTCTTTCGTTTACTGTTGTCATAAAGCATCTCCAGTGGGGGAAAAAAAAAAATAAAATTGGCAAAGTGTAGAAAGCTCTTTGTTATTCGCAGTAAATATACAACGTGTATGGTTTTTTTAATAAAATAATTATGTCTAGGTATCTCCACCTGGTTTCAGAATATTTACACAGATAAATCTAATTTGATGTCTGTGATTTTAAAATACTTTGTTCGTAGGCATGTGTGACATATATGTTACTAATAAAAGTAATAGTTGATTTAATTTACCTGTTGTAATTGAAAATGCATGTAGCATATTGCATTTAAAATTAATTTTGATACTAATGAAAGGAGGGAAACAGGATTATTAGATATGTTCAAACGCACATTTTTTTTTTGCTTGCAACGTAATTATTAAATTGATTGCTCAGATAGGAACAAATTGTTGTTTAAAATCCTGATTCTGCTATGTTTCCTCTTCTAAAAAGATTGTCTTTTAATGCATTTCCAAGCTAATAAGCCTTATAAAATTCTGTACTTGCTCTTGAATTAGTTTTCTCTGATGGCTACACCTTACGAAAGCTTGTTGTTAGCATAAAAATATCAATCACAAAATGAAGACCCCAAAACAGCCTTTTAAAGTAAATCACCGCAACAAAAAAGTTTTTCTTGTCAGCTCTGGCATTTGAAGGCCTGGAGAGGCTGAAAGTTCACGCAGTGTGTTGGTACAAAGCGGGACTCGAGCCTGTTGATAATTGCTCCTAAAGACAAACGTGAAGGCACCTGACACAGCTGGATCGAAGAGAGCTTTTGTTGGCTGTCTGTGCTAAGAGGAGAGACAACATAGAGTGCTCGCGGATGATTTAAGTAGGGTTGGCGTGATAAGGTTATCTCAAGCTGCAAGAGTTGATAGGGCAGTGAGAGACAACTCAGAGCAAAGCTGTGCAATCAATTAAAACTGTGTAATATATGCTGCATGAGGAAACCCCCCAGCCCTAAGTCTATCTTATAAAATAACATTATTTTTTTGGGGTGGGGGGGTTTCTAACACAGTAGGTTACAGTCGCAACACAAGCAGTGTTTCCCCGCGAGGATATGTTCCCAGCAGTACTCCTCAGCAGTCCAATTACAACACAGTCAGCAATAGCATGAATGGATATGGCAATGCCGGCATGCCCAATCTAGGTGTACCAGGTTCCCCTGGATTTCTTAATGGCTCCTCAGCTAACTCTCCTTATGGCAGTAAGTGTCTATTTTTGGTAACACATCATCATATAGATTCATATTTACTACAAAATCAACTCCTTGCATTGTTTTGATTTCCTCTATTGTCAGCTACTGGATAAAAGGAGGGGTGACTCTGGAGGCTGGACGTAAAAATGAAAATAATAAATTGATCTGTTTGTGCCAGAATACAATCTCAGATAGAGAAAAATAAAAACAAAGCAAAACAAAACAAAACAAANTTAAGAGGCAAGGCCCTATCACTCTCTTTTTCCGTGTTTGCCGTGAAAACCTCAATCTGAGTCCTGATTATTTTTGCTTTATTGCAGTAGTGCCGTCAAGCCCTACCATGGCAGCCTCTTCGGTCACCCTCCCTTCAAACTGTAGCAGTACACACGGCATTTTCTCATTCTCACCTGCCAATGTCATCTCTGCAGTGAAACAAAAGAGCGCCTTCGCTCCTGTTGTCAGGCCCCAAGCCTCTCCTCCACCATCTTGCACCAGTGCAAATGGAAATGGACTTCAAGGTGAGCTGGATCTCTCTCAATTTTCTCTGTGTTGCTTTTTTTTTTTTTTGGTGCTTTTTTCTTCGGGAGAAAGGTACCTGGCTGATTTTTTTGGTGCTCTCGTAGTGATGCAAAAGTAGGGGGAGAAATAGGGGAGCGTGAATGGTCTGCTGAGATTTTCAGGTTTTAGTTCATTTTTGATACTTGCATTAGAGAAAACAGCAGTTGTTTTTCTGGCATTTTCCCTTAGGAGTTCGTGCCTTAAATTTTAAGGGAAGACTGTATCCCTGAATGCCTCTTGGAGGGTTTGTGTGCTCCTGGTGTTTATACGTTTTCTGAACACATTTCTGTGGATGTTTAAACCCAGCAGTGTTCTGGCAGGCCGTGGTGTGATTTCCTCATTTCATATAGGGTGCAGTAGCGATTTTAAATATGTCAAGTTAATATAAATCAGGTTAAGGTTTACTCACTGGACTAACCTTCCCTGAACTAGGTAGCCCTGTGTGCAGTGTTTTGCGTGCTCTGGTGGTCCCAGCTCACTCTCTTACTGTGGTGTTAGAGTGGTTACATCCCTAAATTAACTAAATATTTTAATTTAGGCAGGCAACTTCAATATTTTCCTTTTTTTTTTTTTTAAATCCATGTGAGTTCATGTGGGTAATGCAANAAACCAAAATAAAAATTGGACTGCGCAATTCGTAACAAAAGTCCAACACAAAAGAGTTTACCTGTTATCCAGAGAGTGGCCAAGCCAAGGCATTTCATTTTTATTTTTTTATACATATTTTTTTTATATATATATATATATCTCTATATATATTTTAAGAGGCAAGGCCCTATCACTCTCTTTTTCCGTGTTTGCCGTGAAAACCTCAATCTGAGTCCTGATTATTTTTGCTTTATTGCAGTAGTGCCGTCAAGCCCTACCATGGCAGCCTCTTCGGTCACCCTCCCTTCAAACTGTAGCAGTACACACGGCATTTTCTCATTCTCACCTGCCAATGTCATCTCTGCAGTGAAACAAAAGAGCGCCTTCGCTCCTGTTGTCAGGCCCCAAGCCTCTCCTCCACCATCTTGCACCAGTGCAAATGGAAATGGACTTCAAGGTGAGCTGGATCTCTCTCAATTTTCTCTGTGTTGCCTTTTTTTTTTTTTGGTGCTTTTTTCTTCGGGAGAAAGGTACCTGGCTGATTTTTTTGGTGCTCTCGTAGTGATGCAAAAGTAGGGGGAGAAATAGGGGAGCGTGAATGGTCTGCTGAGATTTTCAGGTTTTAGTTCATTTTTGATACTTGCATTAGAGAAAACAGCAGTTGTTTTTCTGGCATTTTCCCTTAGGAGTTCGTGCCTTAAATTTTAAGGGAAGACTGTATCCCTGAATGCCTCTTGGAGGGTTTGTGTGCTCCTGGTGTTTATACGTTTTCTGAACACATTTCTGTGGATGTTTAAACCCAGCAGTGTTCTGGCAGGCCGTGGTGTGATTTCCTCATTTCATATAGGGTGCAGTAGCGATTTTAAATATGTCAAGTTAATATAAATCAGGTTAAGGTTTACTCACTGGACTAACCTTCCCTGAACTAGATAGCCCTGTGTGCAGTGTTTTGCGTGCTCTGGTGGTCCCAGCTCACTCTCTTACTGTGGTGTTAGAGTGGTTACATCCCTAAATTAACTAAATATTTTAATTTAGGCAGGCAACTTCAATATTTTCCTTTTTTTTTTTTTTAAATCCATGTGAGTTCATGTGGGTAATGCAAGGAACAACTTATAAATCAGTGACAGAACGTCCATGGTCACCTGCTGGGGGTGGGGCAGGAGGAATTATGACACGGTGTGAGAACAAAAATACAAAGAAAGAAGCAATCTAAAAAAGGAAAACTTATGGCCTATTATGCCACTTTTAGGGGGTATTTTAACATGTAGAAGATAAGACTGTAGGTGCATTAGAATCATTGGAATCATTGGAATCATTGGAATCATTAGAATCATTGGAATCATTAGAATCGTTTGTTTGCCTCTGGTGGAGTCTGGGTGCACAGTGCAGTAAATTGAAACACTCCAAATCCCATTGAAACCAGGAGGGGTTGAGGACTCTCATATCCCAGAGGTCGTCACTCCTCTTGACTTCCTCAGTTAAGAAGCAGCAGCACAGGATTATTTATTCTTTGTGTCACCCTGACATCCATAATCCAACCGGCACTCACAGGCAAACACAAGATGGATATTTTGATTTGCCAAACTCGCTCTGGACCTCCTGCATTTTGTGGGGTGCTGAAGGTGCTTTGGAGAGACATCACCCCAATCCCACAGAACTGCCTGTCCACACCAAATCCACAGCAGGATCTCAAAATGAATCTTCCTGTAGCTTGCTATTAACTTCTTGGCCCAAAAAACCATCTGAGACCTTGTTATGCACTCAGGTCAATAAAGAGCTGAGAATCCAGATACACAAACTTATTGTAGCATGAATATTAAAGGAAAGGATAATTAAATTAACAGCTTTTGCATATTTCTTTAGTGGAAGCTTCACTATATTACTACTGTAAGTAGAAAATCATATCCATATTCTTAGAAAAGATAATCCATTCATAAAATAATCCAGTGCTCTACTTTCCTTTTTTATAAAAAGACACTGGTATGAAAAGTAAATACTGAACTAAAATAATAATAATAAAAAATATAAATAAAATAATAAATATAAAACAATAAATATAAACCGAAATAATAGACATAAAATAATAAAATGAATAAAAATAAAATAATAATATAAATGTGGCAACACATGGCTTAGATCTGTGCCAGCTCTTCTGTAGCAGATATTTATATATCTATATTCACATCAACTCATTGATTTTGATTTACTCTGAAAAATACAATTATTTAAAAATCTAAATTAAAATTATTTGAATTTCTGTATTTTCAGTATGTGAATAAAGGTCTTCCTAACACCTATTCAAGGTTTTAGGTACACAGAAGCTCTAGATTACTTCAAAGTGGGGTTTTAAGGAGAACTGGGAGGGCTGAACATCTGCACCCAGCACCCAATGTCCCTTGACACCTCTCCAAGCCCCCAGAAAGTGCACATCTCCTTCCTCAGGTACAAAATGAGGTGTAGACCCCAGAAGAAGACTTGGACTCAGCCAATACTGATTTTGTGAAATAGGTCATGAATTTAGCTTTTAGGCTGAGCCCAACTTTGCTTTGGTCTAAGCTTTGTCCATGCCCAGACAGCCCAGTGAAGACCTAATGATCCCTTCACACCTTGATTTTAGGATGCTGCAACCCAAGCAGCAGACCCGGTGTCATCCTTTTGGGGTTTGGATCAGCAGCTGAACTGAAAATCAAGTGTTGAAAATAAAAATAAATAAATAAATAAATAAATGGATAAATAAATAAATATTGTCACTTCTCCTCAAGCAGCTGAACTGGGTCATTTTGTGTTGAGCAGAGTGACCCAGAGAAAGAGGCAGAATGTCCTTCTGCTCTGGTAATTAGAGCAGCGAGTTCCAGGGTTGTGGCAAAAAGTTGAATTATTTATGCAAAGTAGCACAGAAGCACCAGGTGAGGCTCAGTATTGTGGGAGCTGGGGAACTGACATGGAATCATAGAATCCTGGAATGGTTTGGATTGGAAGGGACCTTAAAGACCATTAAGTTCCAACTTCAGGCAGGGATACCGTCCACGGTTCCAGGTTGCTCCATGCCCTGTCCTGGCCTTGGACACTTCCAGGGATGGGGCAGCCACATCTTTCCTGGGAAGCCTGTGCCAGGGCCTCAGCACCACCTCACCTCACCCACTCAGGTGTCCTTGGTGAGTTCCTTCAGCATCCCAGCAGAGGCACCATCCCTTTGTCCACCCAAAGCTTTGAGTTAATGCAGACTGAACTCACACAAGGCTTCAGGTTGACAGTGCTTCACCCATTCGTCCTCTCAGATCTCAGCCACTGCCCTGACCTGACAGAGCTGAGTGGCAGGACAGGGATGAGTTTGTCATGAGCCATCACAAAGAAAAGTCACCAGCACTCCTGTGTTGGCACTTCTTTACACTGCATTTGACACACAGAGTTCATTAGGGAGTTTCTGCTTCTTCCTTCCCATTTTCTTAGTCATTTGTTGACATGGAGCACTTTTTAAAGTTTAATTAGTTGCTTTCTGGACTCTGTACAGTCACCTCGAGAGTTTTCTGATCAGCACATTTTCTACATTAAATTAAAACATGGAATTCAAGAGCTGCAGTCCAAGGCAGCTGAAGTTTTTTTGGTGATCTTCAAGTGCAGAGTCTCATTGTAGAGCGGGATGTGAAGGAGCTGAGTGACAGCTGAGGAGCTGGCACTGTTAGGAATGGTCACATTCAGTCCAGCCAAGAGGGAAGTAAGAGCTCGTGGTCACTGCTGTTGTATCAGAGGCAAATCCTGCAATTTATGGATAAGGAGGGACATGGATAAGAATGGGTAGGAATTCAGACAAGGGTGGTCCTTTCACAGGGATTTGGGGGTTGCTTGAGGGTAAACCACTGTAGGGTGTCTCTGTGTGGGAAAAATGCTGCTTGTGGTACATCTAAGATGCTGAGAACAGCAGCAGAACTATGAAGCTCCACCTGGACCTCAGGTGGAATGTTTTGTCTCCTGACAAAGTATAAAGCAGAGGTTGAGCTGCTCTAACTTCTGGCTTGTGCTGATGTCACCCTGAGCATCAGGACCACCTGAGGCCACCACACTAAAACCAAGATTTTGCGTGTGAACATGACCCCAAAACCCTCCCTGTGCTGTAGGACTGACTGCCCAAGAGTGAACATAGAGAGATCTGTAGCCAACAGTTTTTTCCTAAAGAGATCCAAGACACCTTCTGGTGGAAGGGGTCCCTGCTTGTGACAGGGGGTTGGAACTGGATGGTCTTTAAGATCCCTTCCAACCCAAACTGTTCTGGGATCTGATGATTCATTGATGAAGTCAGAGGTTAAGAATAAAAAGAAGACAATCTGGGGAGATCTCAGAGAGGTCAGGGTGGGGGCAAGGCCAGCCAGAGCTGATGCTGAGTCCTGCCCCTTGCCTCACCCTTGTCAGCTGCGTGTCCATCTCTGGCCAGCCGGGGCCTGAGGAGGGTCAACACCCAGAAGCTGCAGCTCTCGGAGGAGACACCTCTCCCTCTGCTGTCCCCAGGGCATGACTCACTCCTGTGGGTAAGCCTACAAAAAAGGGCTTTTGGGCCATATCCAAAAAACTGCAATCTTGTTGACTCTGCGTGACCTCCATAGTCTATTACCAGAAAGTCAAGTACTCACACAATTTTTTTAAGAGCAGGATCCTACAGTGTGTGTTCCTTAGGGGAGAGAGCTTTTTCCTGTTTAAAACAATGAACAGTTAAGGTAGAAAAGAAATTTTTTAGTGAGAAAGTACTGGCTTGCCGCGAAGTTGGAAGCACAATATGTGCTCAAAATTTGGTTTTCAATCGTAATTTACTTTCTATAGATTGTGAAAGATATTGCTCTCTGGTTATAGGACTGTAATGCAGAGCAAAAGGCTCTCTATATTCTTTTAAAATTGCATCCTGCTTAATTTTCTGGTCTTCCTCCAGATGAAAGTATTAAAATTATTATTAAAAAACTCGCCAGCCCATTTTTCTTTAAGAAGGCATTTGGTATCAATTTGCACAGCAGGAAGCGCGGCGTAGAAATTCACAATTGTCAAATGTTGCTACATTACACAAAACAAATTGTGAAATACACGTCTGGAGCACCAACATGGCACCCCCTCCGATTGTGCCACAAAGAGAATTCAACAAAAATGGTTAAATTAAAGAACTCAGACTTTTTTTTTTTTTCCTCCAGAAAAGCATGAAGCAGATAATCTGAATTTTCACACAGCAGAGTCATGGAATGGTTTGGGTTGGAAGGGACATTAAAGCCCATGTCATTCCACTTCCTGCCATGGGCAGGGACACCTTCCACCATCCCAGGCTGCTCCAAGCCCTGTCCAGCCTGGCCTTGGACACTCCCAGGGATGGAGCAGCTGATGGTTGTATTGCAGCATGAGGCACTTGAGGGCATGGTTTAGTGGTGAACCATGACTGTGCTGATTGACGGTTGGACCTGATGACCTCAAAGGTCTTTTCCACCTTAATGATTCTGTGATTCCATGATAAGAGCTCCTCAGAAGGATCTCCTGCATGCCCCAGGTCTGGTGCATCCCAGAAAACCAGACTGGCATGGTGTCAGGTTTGCTGCTGGCTGAATCCCATGGGAGAAGCCAAACTGACTGCAGGGGTTTGGCAGGTCCAAACACCAGAG
>VZRJ01000977.1:116678-156678 GCA_013397565.1 Ptilonorhynchus violaceus
GTCTGGCAGGGGAATGTAAGTGCCTGCGGTGGTGAAACAGGGAGTTTGCTATGGGGTTTGATCTGGTCATTAATCAGAGGGCTGCTGACAACTTTGAGAGGGCACTGAGAAACTTGGAGCTCCAAAGTGAGTGTATGTAGTGGTGCACGTGGATACAGTGCCAAAGCACAGGCTGTGTGTCCCAGCCCCTCCTTGGCTGCCCCTGGATGGGGATGGAGTGAGGAGAAGGTGACACTTCCTGTAGTCACAACCTACAAAGAAGGAAAACCACGATATTTAACCATGTTTCCTTTCTTCTCCAATATTTCCACAGTTTTCATGTTTGATGGAAACAGGTTTGATGGAAACAGTTTTAAAGAAAACAGGTGTTAAAGATACAGAGCACTTTGGATTATTGTTATTACTATTATTATTATTATGCACTGAAAACTGTTCCGCTCTGAGTGTGTATCTGTGTATCATGTTGAAATGGCAGTATAATCAGATGCATCCCACTAAAAAATAAGCTGGTTTTTAGGGATGAAAGTCTGCATGATGCCTACTGGCGCTTTTCCTTTTAGTTTTATTTCAAAGGTTTGAATAATGAGCATCTAAATGGTTCTTCTAACTTCCAATGCAAGGAAAATACAAAAGGAGAAAACCCACATATGACAATTCCTAGAGCAATCCACCACCTACGAGACATCTGGGTAATAACCCTGCTGAGGAAATATGTTGTGTCAGCCTACAGTGAGTTTAGACACAGGAAGATGATAAAAATTCCTTAATCAAAATGAAGGAATAAGAGTCTCTAAAAGTACACGCCAATTATTGCAGAGCAGCTTTTAAAAGTCTTTCAAGCTTTTAAAGATTATTCAAAGCACTTGAAATAGGCTTCAATCTAATGCCTCATTTCATTGCATTAAACAGCCTAGTTAATAAAGAATCAATATATTCAAAGGGCAAGGTTATCTTTTGTCTATAAGGGGTGGTGTCATTCTGAACCTTTTATAGTTCAAATGCTGAAAAAGACCTCATGAAATCCATACTCATCAAGTGGGTCAACTAGAGCAATAAAGAGGCCTCTGAAAGAATGGCTGCACTCCTTTAAAACAACTATAAGTCTTATCTCCCCTATAGTCCTCGCCGGGGCTCCGCCAGAAAACGTCAATTTCTCATCAAGACGAGAGGCCCGGCGATAATTTTTTTCCCCGAGAATACACACAATTAGGAGAATGCAGAAAGGCCCCGCCGGTGATTTGCGGCTTATTCTGCCGGCGGCGGGGCGCGATCCGCCACTCCGTCAGATAAGGGGGGCCGTTGATAACCGAGGTGTCGATAGGGGCCCCGGCGACGCCTGAATGGCAGCCCTCGTGCTCCGCGCGCAGATCGGGCGCCGATAGCGGCGCGTCCGCCAACCGACACCGGCCCCGCCATCGACGCCCCGACGGCCCGCACAAAGGAGCGCGGGTTCTTTATGCTCCCCGAGACAATTCCCCGCTTCACCCTTCAAGGAGCTCTTTTATGTGCGAATAAGGCTGCTTTTAATGAAATTGAAACTCATCAGAGGAAATCAAAACCCTCAAATCAGATTACAAATTGATTTTTTTTTGGTGTGCTGTTGTTCGATGTAGTGCCCTAAGTTTTGCAGGGAAAGGGAGAGAAAGAACCCGGTCTGGACCCAGGGCATGCAAACAACCTCTGCTAAAGCATACAAAGGAGGAACGTTCCTAAAGTTCCACAAGGAATAAAAAGTTTTTAAGAGTTGGTGGTGTCACTCAAAACTCTCTCTCTACTCAGATACTTTGTAAAATACTGAAGTTTTAATTAAATGAACTGTCCTAGAACTTAAAATTGTAGATCTTAAATAATGAAATCCAAGCCCTTTCCCTTTCTCATCTAGAATGCTAAATTTCATTGTTAGATAAAAAAAAATCAAATATAATTTATAATTTCTCAGTGCTCAGGTCAAAATTAACTGATGGAGGACTTGAGACCTCTCAGTCTGGGACCCCAGTTCAGCAGGTGACATCACTGGAGCACTTTGGCCAGGTGAAATATGACAGTGCCAGAGGTGATACAGCTGTGATTCTATTTTATTTCTTAAACATTCAAATAAAGCAACAGTTGCACTTAATGGTTTTGTTTTCTCTTTGTTGACTCAGTGCTACTACAGAAAGGGCATCATGAATTAAAGGGTGCAGTTAATTAGTCATGAAATGGTACATTTTTGGTGCCCACAAAGCTTTTAGAGGGTTTTGGTTGTGTGACTCTTTGTTTGGATTTACCTTGAAATAAATTAAGATGTTGGAGAAATGACTTTGTAGCAAAAGAGAGCAACTCCCCCGGAGAAGAGACTGAACAGGGGTGGTGGGGGTCCAAAGAAATTATCTGAAAGCTACTCTGCTCCAATCAGAAAAAAAATCACAGATTTCCTACTGTTTAAAATCTAAAATAGAAAAATCAAGGGAAAAAAAAAGGAAACTGAGGTTGGAATTGGTCCAGATAATACAGCCAGTCAACAGCTACCCTGTATCTACAAGGAAGAATAGGATGGAGACACCAAGGGGAAGATGGAGAGAAGAAAGGAGGAAGATGTGAAAAAAACTGTACAATGAAACCCAATAAAGTTGTATTTAATGATCTCCTTCCTTGTGCTGTGGAGTTCTGTTGTGGGAACAAGTGCTCGGGGCGGGCTCTGCTTCTGCTGTGGCTCTGGAATGGTTTGGGCTGGAAAGGACCTTAAAGCCCATCCAGTGACACCCCTGCCATGGGCAGGGACACCTTCCACTATCCCAGGCTGCTCCAAGTCCTGTCCAACCTGGCCTTGGACACTTCCAGGGGTGGGGCAGCCACAGCTGCTCTGGGCAGCCCATGCCAGTGACCAGTCACCCTTTTCTTCCTCAGTGCAGCTCTGGTCCAGGCTCTTGTGTCCACAGACACAAAAGTACTTTGAAACTGTAATGAGTAGAAATAATAATAATAATAAATAATAATAATACTACAACCCCTAATAACCATCTCACAAGTCTGTTTGGGCAGACCAATTCAGTCCATGGACTTTCTTCACCTTTTTGGTTTATCCCTGTCTCTTATCTTAGAGCAGGTCACGAATCCAGCAAACACTGTAGTACCCCAAATATCTCTACAAGCACTTCCAAGATTTCTCCTTAGCTATTTCCTCACTTACTTCATCCCCTAAGCACAACCTGCAAATTAGCAGAGGCCAAGCAGTGAGTAGGGGCCAGACAGGGACTCTGATGGACCAAGGGGTGAAGCCAAATCCATGGGTGGGGACCATGGACCGCAGTGTCCCTACAAATCACTGGAGCTGTTAAAGCCAGATAGAGGTGGGCACAGGAGCAGCAGGGGCCAAAGGACATCAGTATTTAGCAAAATATAAAAAGAAAGCAATGGGTTTTTGTGGGAAAACTACTCAGAGACTATTTAATTTGCAGCTCTAAACCAGTATTTACTGGCCCAAACCTGCTGAAATAATGTTTTACACAGGTCCAAGCCAAGTCCCCCTTGCCCACTTCAGTCCCTTCTCCAGAGCTGCACATCCCCAGCCAGGGATTTGTTAAGACCCTTCAGCAGCTCAGCCCCGAGGAGTGACTGAGCATAGAGAAAACACAGACTGAGAGCAGCATTTTTAACAAAAAAATGGTATCCTGGAAAAACCCTCCTTAGGGTATTACACATGAAGGTGTCCAGAATGCTCTGCTTTTGATGGTTATAAAATGCCTCGACCAAGTAACTGGAATGGCTCAAAAAGTAATAAAAACATAAATAAATAAATACAGTTGAGCAATTTGTTACATGTTTACATTAGTGATGTACATGCAGAAATCTGCAAAAAATAATTTTAAGCTTGGTTTTGTTTTTTTTTTTTTTTTAAATTAGCCTGGAAAGCAGCTACCAGAAGCAAACATCGGCTCATGCTGGCCAGGTGCAGCCCCCAAATATTCTAAAATAATCTATGGGAGCATTACCAGGACAGTTTTTTCTCCCAAACTGTGATGGGGAGGGTTTATTTAGCATTATTCTGATGTCACAGAATCCCAGAATGGTTTGGGTTGGAAGGGACCTTAAGGATCATCCAATCCCACGCCCTGCCATGGGCAGGGACACCTTCCACTATCCCATATTGCTCCAAGCCCCATCCAACCTGGCCTTGGACACTTCCAGGGCTGAGGTTGGCATTTCACCCAGCAGTTTGGATCAGTGTGATTGCCATGGGAAGGAACCCAAGGAAACTAATAACTTAGATAAATAATTCAGATTAAATGCAAAATAGTTCAAGGCAGATGATACTTTCTGAGGTCGTTTTGAGGTGGTTCAGATGCCCACAGGATCCAGCTCAGCACCTGGAGTCAGAGTTTGCTGCAGTGATCAACTTGGTGACAGCGATTTCAGCAACGGCAGAGTTGGGTTGGTTTTCTCTTTTCATTTCAGCTGGTTCAGGTCAATGACTAATTCACTCAGAACTGAAAACCTGATTGGGAGTTGGAAGAGCAGAAAATGTATTTTCCTCTCCCTATCTATGAATAAAAAATAGATTTGAAAGGATAAGATCTGCTGGGTTTTCGTATCTTAAGGACGTGATGATCAGAAACCATCTATTAATTTTTTTTTACTATAGATAATAATATCTCCTTTGCATATTAACTTTATCAGTGAAATTAATTAGTGAAATTTATTATTCAGGTGCAGAAAATGCTCCTTGATTTTGCACCCAGCACTATTTTGGTAGGTCTGGTTAACTGATGAAATTAATGCTGTTCTTACCACAGTGGCACTGAACTCTCATTTCCATCCAAAAAGAACGTGACAACCCATAGAATAAAAAAGAAATGCAACACTTTCATCCCTACAAAGACATAAAACACATAATCAGATTACAAAATATAATTGCATACATGAATGTAAATAAATTAAATAATAGGGAGAGCTCCGTGATTAACCAAAGTGTAAATTCAGTAAAACCCTTAGATTTGAACAAAAATAGTTAAATTTGTTGATAATAGGAATAATCTCCCCTTAGGAGAATGAGCTGACATTCTTGGGGAAAAATTCATAAAAGATAGATCAGACAGTGCTTTTTCCCTTATTATCAGTGAAAATCATATTTGAAATCCATATTGAATGGGGTTTAGATTGAATTTTCTTTAAATTTTGAGGGCAACAGACTTGTAGTTGTCTCAAAAAATATTTTTTTGTCCTTCTAGTCAAGTTTTGGGTTCCTTTTCTTCCCCTTTTTCTTTTTGCTTTCCTTTTTTTCCCTTGCCATCCCCCTGAAGTGGGTGTTTGGGGCAAGGGTGGTGAGCAGCTGGATGCTGGGGGAGCAATAGGAGACACAGGAGGCTTCAAATCTGAAAGTGTTCCGGAATAAAGTTACCCTGTGAGCCTCAGCCTTTTGACTTTTCCTCTCCTTTCACAGGAATCCACCCTTTTTCCTGCCCCTGACCCATATCCCCGAATTGGGATGTAACAATTGCACTCCTTACGCTGCTTATTAAAACAACCTCGTGCATCTCGGCTTTCCCAGCAGAGCCCTCCTGTCACCAGCTCTGTTGTTTGATCTGGCACTGAATATGGAAACAGTAAAATCTGGGATCAATACAGCCATTTCCAGCAGCCCATCTGGGGCTCTTCCCAAGCTGCTGTAGGGAAAAGAACCGATGGCCAGCTTTGTCCTGCAGCGGGGGTACCCTCTTTGGGTCACACTTTTCCAGTACCAGGTGATGTAAAGAAGGTGCAATATAATAGAACCATGGAATTATGGAATGGTTTGGGTTGGAAGGGACCTTAAAGCTCATCCAGTTCCGCCCCCTTGCCATTGGCAGGGGCACCTTGCACTAGAGCAGGGTGCTCCAAGCCCCATCACAGCCCTGTGCAGGAATGTGTGTGCTGCAACCTGCAGTAACTTAGATCTAACACGGGGTTGAATTTTTTTTTCTTCTAAATCTTTATTTTTTTTTTTAAATGGCACTTTCTTGGCAGTTATGTTTTGATACAGCAAATGCCAGGTGTTCAGTGCTGCTGCTGGGACGGTTCAGTGTCAGCCCACGATGATGAAGCTCTGACATCACAGCAGCTGATCCGAAATTCTTCTTTTTAGGCTGTTTTGCTGCCTCACTAAAGCTGAGCTGCACCTACACCAGGCTTTGTTTTCAGCAGGAAGCTGAGCCTGAGCTCTCCTCCTGGCTGACCACGGGAGCATCTGGAGCCTGGTGTTGCCCAAGGATGGCAGATGATGTCGGATGTTTGATGTTTTCGACAAGGCAAACCCGCTCACCTTTCGCCACCCCCTGCCCACAGCCCTCACTCAGCGACCCATCCTGGGCTCACAGTGGGGATAACCCAGCCCAGCCTGGGCTCAGTTCCTTGGAATACGTGATGTGGATCACGGGAAGCCGCCTTGGATCGGCCCCAGCGAGGTGCAGGCACGGCAATTAGTAAAATCAAGGTGTATTTCCTACATCATGCAGCTGGGGGCATTTTGCAACTCATTTCGCCGGAGAAAAACTTGTTATTTAATTGCCTTCTCTGCTGCTGGATCAGATTCAAAATGAGTGGGAATATCAGGTCCTGCCAGATATATTCAATCATATTACTGCTTTTTTTCCCTGACTGGATCCGACGTGCCAGTAAGCAGTGAAGCAGTTAAATATGGACATGTGAATTCCAGCAAGGCTGGGATTTCCAAGTTAACACCCCACCAAGAGGAATGAGGAAAACGAGCATCTCCCTCCACTCTCTCCCTGTCCCTGTGGCGAGTTTAAGGGGAAGATAATTCACAATGGTTTGGGCAAATGCTGGAAGTAGGATATTTCCTATTCATGTTGCTAAACCAAGAATAACATCTCATGCAGCCCCAAAATAAATAAATATTAATTAAAAAAGGCTGCTAGAATTCAGAATTATGGGTGAGGTGAGGCCAGAGCTGGTGGGGGTGGTGGAGATGGGGCACAGTGGTGCCATCACACCCTCCCTATCCCCACTGGATGGAATGGGGCACTTCCCACCTCCACAGCCTCGTGCCCAAGTGAAACTGGGTGGAGAAGGGGGAAAAAAGATATGTCTAAATGGGTCCAATACTGATTATTAAGTTCCTAAGAGGCAATCTAATTTAGCTATATAAAATCATGAAAGGGGAAGAATTAATTGATACTAATGAGTTATACGAGATAGCATCATAATTAATTCCTAAATAGAAAGAGGACATAGGCTGGAGCGAGGGGGGGGATCAGACTGGCCTATATATCATAATAGATTACAGAGGCTACTTGAGATGAGAAACAAACTGCCAAAGTCAGAGTGGGACGGAGTTAGGAAATCTTTCAATGCAAAGAAAAGTCTTTTCAGCAAATCCTGAAAGCTGGGAAGCTCATGGACCACTTGGCCATGTCGCTGCTGGTCCCTCCATGGCGTTTGCACCAGGGATGCCCTGGCCCCGTCTGTCCATCAGGGAGCACAAGCACCACCCACTTTGGTGGTTGCTGAGGTAGCTATGCAGATTTAATTCGATTTTTGCCCCCTAAATAATGTTGGTGAGTAAATCAGTGCATAATTCCATGGCAAGAGCGTTACCAGCTCTATTATTTATAATTTATCAACGTTGGTCACTTTTTTAGAGGGGAAATCATGGAAAACTGTTTGGATTTTCACAGCTGTGTTCACTAAGAGAAGAAAATTACAAGAGAGCTGGAGAGGGACTTTGGAGTGCCAGGACAAGGGGGAATGGCTTCCCCCTGCCAGAGGGCAGGGTTAGGTGGGATAATGGGGAGAAATTAAATAATGTTATATAATCCAAACCAGGAGTGGGATGGAGCTACGCAGAGAAATGGAAACGGGGTAGAAAATCAGTAATTTAGATATGAGGTGCTGATATTCACCAGCCTTAATTTACTCCTGATGGCTTCTTCTAACATTTAACTTCATCCTTAAAATACTGCCCATACTGGAGTTTTCAAAATCAGGGCTCTCCTGATAATCTTTTCCCAGTACAAATAAATTAAACATTAAAAGGAAATAGTGTGTGCATTTCCAGCTTTGGGTTTGCTGCCCAGTTTAGTGCTGCCACTGGTGCTTCTTCCTCATGATAAATTCACAGTGATGAATGCACCAAACAGGCCAGAGGGTGTGTAAAAATTACAGCTAAATTTGATGGAGAGCCAAGGCAGTACACTAAAAAAAATATTTGAACAAGAGAAATATTTGAGGAATACTGAGGAAGATGAGGAAAATGATGAAAAAAGCAGGAGGATGAAGAAAATGATGAAAATTAAAAAAATGATGAAAAAAATTACTGAGAGAATGATGAGATAAATGATGAAGAGGAAGACAAAATTGATGAGAAATAAGAAAATGAAAACAGTGGTGAAGACAATGATGAAATAAATTGTGAAAGTGAAAATTATGAAAACAACAATGAACATGAAGAAAATTACCAAAAAAAAAAGATGAAATCATTAAAATTAGGAAAATGATAAAAAAAAAAAGAAAAAAATAAGACGACGAAGAAAATGATGAAATAAATGATGAAGATGAAGAAAAGATGAGGGGGGAAGAAAAGCTTTCACATTTCCCAACCAGAGCCAACCCAACAGGCTCCCTGCAGCCGGATCCCGCTCGCAGGTGGAAAAGCCTCTCGGACGCCGGCACAGAGCTGCTGATAAATCTAATCCTGAAGGATTGGAAATGAGGTAAAAGAAATTCTGATGAAAATTATGTACATGTACTTTGACAAGCTCATAAACACTGCAGCCATGATAAGTTTTCTTATTTTTTTTTTTAAGACCCGGCACAACTGTATAAGCCCAAACTCTAATTTTTACAGCCCTGGGTTTGGAGATCTGTCATTGGGAGATATAATGGAAAGAATAATTGCTTGGTGGCTGCACAAACAGGAGATGTGTTGTCAGGCTGCAGTTTGGAGGCTACATCTGGCTTCGGAAATGATTGATGCTGTCTCTGTGTGTGATTCAGGAAACCATTTTTTCTTCTTTCTTTTTTTTTTTTTTCCCCCCGCTAACACAACCGCCACGCCGAACCTTCAATTAAATCAGTATTAAAGAAAACTTTTGATTTATTCCTCCTGCACGGCCGCGCCGAGGCCGGGCAGCGCGCGGCCCTCGTGGCCGCGCCGAGCCACGTGATTCCAATTTGAAATTAAAAAGTCATGTCTGAATAACACAACAGCATTCTCATTTCCTAATACTCTGCTTTTTACTACTTTGCATTCAACTGTGAAAAGTCTTTTAAAACTCTGAACAGCAGTAAAACTTGAATGAATTTTTGACCCATTATTGCATAGCGGGTGCGCTTTCCAAGTTGGAGAGACTGCCAAGTTCTCTCCACCTAATATTTCCACTTTAATTGTGCCACTTGAGAAATTTACGTGCCTCAAAATATGGCATGAATCTTACGCTTATTGCAGTATCATTAGCAGCAACATTCAAGCAACATCTGTGTGCTATAGAACTAATTGAAGTAGCAGAAGTGGCAGCTGTAAATCCACAGGAAGATGGCAGTTTGCACCCAGCACTGCTGAGTTAGCGGGTAACTGTCAGCCTGTTCCTGCAATCTGCTCTCGAGGACTACGGTACAGGCACACAATGTCCAAAAAAATACAGCGAGGAGGCTAATGATCCTATTAACCACTTTGCTGCACCAATTTGGCTGTTTTTCCAGTTTCCTTGTTGGATTTCATTATATATTTCACCGTTCCAGTAAAAAAGTCCAGTATGAGACGTGTTCGCTTTTAAGCCGCTTACTTAAGGGGGGGGAAGCTCCTGCTCCATTGAATCAACGCACAAATGACTCCTTTTTCCTTTAAAATTCCGTATATTTCTCCGCCTTCTCCATTGTTTAATTTTTCTTCATCGCACACGCCTGGGTGAAAAAGAACTTTTCCCAACTGTTAATGCTGGTATTTAAAGCAATGACATTTTCCTCCCCGGGATGTAACATTTCCAATAATCAATAAAGCCGGAGGGAGAGGAGGGGAGGAGAAAGTCTTTTTGAGGTGCGAGGGTGGAAGCACATCTTCATCGGAGCTGGGATGCGGCGCGTGGCCGGCAGCACGCCAGCCCCGGCGCTGATTGCACTAATTGGTGATTACAGAGGGAGGAAGGTGTTTAAAGTAGCATGTCCTGGTATTACCCACTAATCCAGGCACAGGGTTCAGAGCAGCTCGGAGCAGCGCCGCTCTTTCCATCTTCATTTGCGCCTTGGGTGGGGAAGAGCGGGTTTAGCGACCTGACGGGCCTCACACGGACACGGGGGATGGAATTAAACTGGAAGCAGGAATGGTTTGGCGTGAGGGCAGAGGGTTTTCGGAGGTCGCCTCGAGGCGTGTCCCCCCACTGCCACCGGCCACCTCCATCCCGGCCACGGCGCGGCCCCGGGGAGCCGGGCAGGCGCGGCCGGAGCCCCCTTGCCATGGCCTGTTTGCCAAGAGCCCAAGTTCATTAGAAGCCCGGCACGTCCGCGGGGCCGCCATGTGACAGGCCGGGAGCCGCCGGTATTTGTTGTCTTAATGCACAAGTACTCGGGGACTGAACTGATAAGGAAAAAACTGTTCGGGATCGGCTGCTCTACACGCTCAGGGTGGCACGGGCCCGCGCGATATTGAAAATCAATAGTCACATGGCGGTTTAAAGGTTAGAGGTCTCCTGAATTAACTTTCTAGTACTAAATTACCAGATCTATTTATTTATTTATTTACCTATCTGGCTCTTTATTTATTTATTTCCCCTTTCTCAGTGACTGGGGGGATGCACGGGCTTTAAAGAGGCACGGCTTGCACCCAGCTTGTGCTCGGAGTGAGGAAACAGCAAAGCCTTTTAATACTTGGTGTGAGGATTTAAATGGGAACGTTTTACTCGTGAGAAAATTCAGAAGACACAGAGAAACATCCAAAATGGCAATGGAGCATCGAGCACTGGTAGTGGCCCAAAAATTAAAATACTGCTCCAGTCTTTTAACTCAGATCGGTACGGTGCCTGCACTTGTGCGTCATGTAATATTTGAATCAATCCATGTTTTATTATAACAGTGTTTAGAAAATGTAAAGCAATGGTATTATTTATAATACTTATTAATTAGGAATGAACAAATATTGTCACAAATACACTGAATGTTTAGAGTCGAAGCCTGTGAAGACTTACACGTCGCTTTTCACCCCTGAGCACAGCTCACTCCCAAGGACTGCTCCAGTGTGTAGCTATTCACACCTGGAAGGCCATTCATGACAGGTCTTTAGCTCCTCTGCTTGCAGGTACTGCAAAACCCATATTACGTTTTTTTCACTGAATAGATTTCTTATTTAATTTATTCCAATGTTTCCCTTCCCCTTCTTTTCATTCCCCAGGTACACCAGCAGCCAGAATTTCAATATCACAGAATCACAGAATCACAGAATATCCTGAGTTGGAAGGGACCCACAAGAGTCATCGAAGTCCAACTCCCTGAATATTAAAATATTTAATATTTGCAGCCTGGGTTAGTGTTCTTCAGAAGGGCCAACAGAGATGTGGGTCCCAGCAGTCCCCTGGACATGGGTGTGGGAGCTTTGGGAGGTGGCAAACACCCTGAGGGACACCCTGCTGGGCTGGGCATCAACCACCTTGGCATGAATTGTAGGATCCCAGGATGGGTTGGGTTGGAAGAGACCTCAAAGCTCATCCAGCCCCACCCCCTGCCATGGGCAGGGACACCTTCCATAGCCCAGGTTGCTCCAAGCCCTGTCCAGCCCAGCCCTGGACTCACCAGCTCAGGGTGGGGGTGACTGGCAGCAGTGCCATGGGCTCGGTGGGGCTCCCCAGGATGCCCCACACCCCCTTCCCACGGGAACATCCCGGTGGGCAGGGGCAGCCCCGGGATTTGGTCCCCTTTGTGCCGTCTGACCCCTCTGGGTGACCGCAGGGAGGGAAGATCTGAAGCAGCCACCGAGGCTTTGAAGCAGCAGATGTGGCAGGAAAAAACACTTCCAGGAATTTTAGACACCGAGAAAGATTTTTCTTTCTGGGTCAGAGACACTTCTGCAAAGCCTTTTTTCTAGAAATACTCGTCTGTTTTAAGATTTATTGATTGCTACAGCTTAAATCTAATTTTCTCTTATCACAGCGCGTCCGGATCCGTGTGCACTGTCCCAGCCAGGAAGGGACACCCGGGTGCTGCCACCAACAGGGCACTGGAGCCAGGCCAGGGGCACGAATAAAGTCCAACAGAGGGGGAAAAGATCCAAGATAACCACTCAGGGCTCATTGCTGGACTAAATGAAGCCTTTAAAAAAAATCCCAAACTACACATTGTAGTTTTCCAGACAAATGTCAAGTGTCTTCTTTCAAAATTAAAATGTGTTTTTTTAAAATTTTAAATTTATATTTATATTATTAGTTACTATATAATATCACCATATTATTATATACAATATATAACACTATCTAATAATTACATTACAATATGATAGAATACAAATATTATAAATGAATTTTCAAATTAAACTTAAAATAATTTAAAAATTAAAATTAAACTTAACCTGCTCAGCTCTGGAATTTCCAGACCCTTGCTCATAAGTGTCAGACCCATCCCTGCCATGGACACCTTCAGTTTCTGTGTATTTCCAGGTGCCTTCCACTCGCACACAGAGGCTGTGAACACACATTCCCAAAAATTCAACTTAAAGCACACACTGCATTTTGATAAATAAACACACAGAAGGATGAAGACCGGGCTGTAACTAATAAAATAAAATCCTGGTGCTCAGGGTCTGCTCAGCCTCTACACGGTTTTACCTGTGTGAAGAGCCCATGTCACATAATATGGGATTCCTGTACCCACAAATTCACACATAAATGGAATTATACCAGGGTAGAAACCAGAAAAATCTTCCTCTGCTCATGTGAGATCTCTGCTACCATAAAATTTTGATTGAACAGTGGATATGTTGTGGCTGCCCCACCCCTGGCAGTGTCCAAGGCCAGGCTGGATGGGGCTTGGAGCAGCCTGGGACAGTGGAAGGTGTCCCTGCCCATAGCAGGGGTGGCACTGGATGGGCTTTAAGATCCCTTCCAACCTAAACCAATCTGTGTTTCTCTATTCCAGATAAAAGTTTCCGCTGCAGTTTTCCTCAGTTACTCCATTGATATAAATCCGGGGATTACTGACATGGGAGTTGCTTGGGCATGGGAGGAACTGTCACTGCCATTGGTGATTTTTTTGTGCAAAAAAGGGCTGGAATTTTAAAAACATCATTTGAAAGCATAGCATGAACTGACATTTCCTGGTTTGCACACACACAAAACAATCCTATAGAAATGCTAAGGTTTATTTTTTATAACTGTCATTCTTAACTAGCACACAATTCCCCTAATGTTTATTCCTACCAGCAATCTTATTAATTCCCATACTACTTCTGGACCATGCTTGCACTACAGAAATAATTTTAATTGAACATTTATTAAAATAAATGCTTTGTCAGGATATACCCACTCCATCTGGCTGCCCTGGACAGGCATTATTTCCTGGATGTGTCTGCTTTATACAACGGCTTCTCCCACAGCTCTCGCTGACGACCAGAGCTGATGATTAGATTGGGGTGGCTTTTGCTCAGCAGTGTTTTGTGCCACAGCCCTCTCTGTCTCGTGGCCATGAGCTCACATCCATGCTCTCCACAGGATGCACACAACAGGGTTTATTTGGGAGCGACATCCACAGCCCACCGATCTGACAAAAGGCAGAGATCTGCTAGAAAAAGCCTGCCCTGCCAGGCTGGATGGGCTGTGCTTTTGTTTGTAATTTTTTAAATTTTTTTTTTGATTACTATTATTTTTTTGGTGGTGTTTGTGCAAGCTCAGTCACAGAGATAAGAGTTTTGATAAGAAATAAAATATGAGTTGCGTTCCCAGCGTTGAATTTCCACTCTTCCTAATAAACGAAGCCAAGCTTTCCCCTCTCTCCCTCCCCACCACACTCACCTGCTGGCAAACAGATTCTGGGCACCAAAAAGCCCTTTTTTAGCACTTTTAGCAGCCAAACATTATTTTTATTGCTGGCAGCACGAACAAACAGCAAACAAACAGGAGCATTCGCAGCATTGTGCAGTTAATCCTCCATTCACCAGCGTATCAAAGCACTTTTGTGCTACTTTTGCTGTGCTTCATCTTCCTGAAAGCCACGATTTTTATGGAATATCTCCTGTACCCTGAACCCAGAGCGCTCGCTCCGCCTCTGGCCAGGCCACGGGGGATTTAAAGCTGTTCCACCCCACAATAAGGGAAGGGGTGTTTTCTCAAACTTCAGAAGGCAGATGAATATTCACTAAACTGGCTGCCTTTAATTCTCACCTAAAGTCTATAACAGAAATGGTCTCTATGACAGAATTTTAAAATGCTGCAGCACCCCCACATTTGAGATTTCTTTTCCGTGCTTGTGTAATTTTCCATTCTTCAACAGCTTTGAGCACCTGCTTCTTTAGTAATTTTTGGGGAGGTTCTTGCATTTTTTAGCATTTCTTCTCTGTGTAGAAGTGCCTTGAGACAATCAGGAGCTCCCTGGTCATGCAGGGTTGTGTCCGCCTCAAATCCTGTGTCTGGTTCTGGACCCCGCACAACAAAAGAAAGACATTGAGGGATTGGAGAGTGTCCAGAGAAGGGAATGGAGCTGGGGAAGGGGCTGGAGCACCAGGAGTGGCTGAGAGAGGTGGGGGGGCTCAGCCTGCAAATTCCATGGTTTTGGTCAAACCTTATTTCAATAGATGGATATGCCTTCAAAAATGACACAAACCCAACAGCATGCTGTAAATGAAGGTGGAGTTGTGGCTGTTCCATCCCTGGAAGTGTCCAAGGCCAGGCTGGACGGGGCTTGGAGCAGCCTGGAATAGTGGAAGGTATCCCTGCCCATGGCAGGGTGTGGGACTGGATGAGCTTTAAGGTCCCTTCCACCCCAAACCATTCTGGGATTCGATGAACTTGGAAGCAAAATCTTTTGAGTAGTGTGATACTCCAGGATCCCACATATCCCAGTAACTGACCCTGAGTGTGTTGGTTACACATAATTTTTCAGAGCAATAGAGTTGCAATATTTCTATGAAAAACTTAATTTGAAAATGATGGGATAATCTTAATTCAGCAGGATGTCTTCCCTCATGTTTGGCACATGGTGTCGAGTCAACAGTTGATGTATTTGGTTTATTGACTCGTGTTGTCAGGCAGGAGGGCTGTGACTCACACACACTCAGCACACACTGTAGTGTTTCTTCTTCTCAAAGCTTTTCTGCAAAATATTGTTACAGTCGCTCCCTGTCCAGGGAGGTGATGATCCCCTATGAAAACTTGGCATTAATTATTCTTCTGACTGTGACAACAATAAGGAAGCCTATTTTTTATTAAAGAAGTGTAGATCAACATGAATTTATAATTACATTTTCCTTAATAACTGGTCCATGTATTTGCTGTTTATCATTTATGAACACGAGTTTTGAGGGAAGATGCCCAGGCTGAGATTCAGATCCAGGTGGTTTTTGAGCTTGAGGATGATGAGGAGCTTCTGGATACTGCTGGGTGGAGTTCCCAAGCTGTGCAGGATCCAGGTCCTGCAGGGCAGAGCAAAGGGGCCCAGAGCCTGACCCCAACCATGCCCTGACCTCTCCCAGCTCCGTGGGGCCACACGAGCTGGGTGGGCCCTGGGACCCTCTTCTGAGCGTACAAAGGACCCACCCCAAATTTTGCTGCCCTGCTCATCAGTGGCAGTGGTTTGGTGGAGATCAGGAACCTCCAGGGCAGGGACAGGCAATCCACTGCCAAATGCTTTGGCTCCAGCACCAGAGGCTGGCACCAAACCCGGTTTGGTGATAGCTGGGCAGAGTACAATGAGCCAGTGGGGTTTTAAGGTGATGTGATGCAAAAGTAAAGCCGGGCAAAAACCGTCCACAGTTTCAGCCTGTGTGTGGCAAACACCTCGAATCACAAAACCTGCCGGCTTATTTTATGAGCAGAAGAGGCTTCCCGCTTAAAAGGTTAGACAGAAATTTAAAAGGCAACTTGCAATGAAAGTCGAGTTGAGAAAAAGAGAAAAGGAATCCAAGAAGCATCCCTGAGGAGAGGAGAGAGCACAGCAGCGCGGCCATCAGCTCCTCGCGTGTCAAGAACAGATGATCTGCCCATCATAATTAAAGAGAGAGACTTAAAAAAAACCCCTCGAGGAAGCAGGAGGTGCCAGGGAAACTTCAGCGGCGCGGGAGCCGCTGGCTCGGAGGACGGGGAAGGAGGGGATGAGGAGCAGAGCTCGGCGGCTCCCAGCAGGGACGGGCACCCCGAGCTGACACCGCTGCCCGGCCCGGCCTCGCCCCGTGATTAACGGCACGGCACCGGGAGCGCGGCCGCGAGCGGCAGCCATCCTCCTAATGCATGTCACAAACTTCAGAATTCCGCTCGGAACGAGACAACAGCAAGTTAAATTCCGGGATCACTGTCACCGTGTCACTTAACAGAAGGAGTTGCACCGGGGAGCAGTTGGCTACCGGAGCAATTTGAATGGAAATGTCAGTTTTCACAACCTGTGATTTGAGGTGAGTGCCCTGCTATTATACAGCAGCTCTGTCAGGCTGAGTGCTCGCTGCCACCTCCCCTCTCATCCTCGTCCCTGCTCCCATCCCAGCCTCCTCCTGCCACCCACGGCCAAAAAATCCACGTTTCCTCCTCTGCGACACCTGCGATCCCAGCAAAGAGCAGCTCTCAGGGATGAACATTCCCTGTGTCTGACCATGTCCTGGCTTGATTTTAATCCAGATTTTTAATTCTGGCAAAGGTATGTGCTTCAGAACCTCCCCAAAAGAGTGAGCTGTTCCTGAATAAATCAATTAATCGAGGCTCGCACTGACCTCTGGGTTTTGTCTGAGTAAGGACTTCAGAATGTGGTCAATATGTCTTACTGCTAAATACTTGCAGGAGTTGCTACAATGAGGTTGTGCACGTCTTATACACCTCTGTGACAGGTTCAGTCAATTCCTGGCACTGTAAGGGAAGAAAAAATCCTGTGCACAAGTACCTGCCCTTCAGTAGCAGCTTTCTGTATGTTATATATACATTTATTCAGATGTGATGGTGTTTGAAAGGCAACATATCCACTGCACAACTGGGGAACTGCTTTGCCTCAGCTGATTCAGGGGTAAATGGAGTTAAATCAGCATTGCTGGCAAGGAGGAGCTCTCAAAAGTTTAACTTCAATCACTTAAATATCAGGTTATAAGGATTTATAAGGATCCAAACACAGTATTCCCACAATTTAAATGAATTGCAGCCTTTGGGAAACCAGCAGAAGTGCATAGAACCACAGAAACCTGGACTGCTTTGGGTTGGAAGTTTAAAGCCCATCTCATTCCACCATCCCAGGTTGCTCCAAGCCCCGTCCAACCTGGCCTTGGACACTTCCAGGGATGGGGCAGCCACAGCTTGTCTGGGCAACCTGTGCCAGGGCCTCCCCACCCTCACAGGGAAGAATTTCTTCCCAATATCCCATCTAACTCTGCCCTCTGGCAGTGGGAAACCATTCCCCCTTTCTCTGTCACTCCATTCCTTCTAAGTTGTCTGTCCAATTGCAGAGCTGACCTACGCCCAATAGAAAATGAAAGCAGGAAACGCTGGCTCTGGGAAATCCAGCTCACAGAACGGAAAAGGGGAGGTGAGAGCTGAAGGGCATCGCTGGCACCCCTTTCCCAGCCATCCTGCAGGATAACCAGCACTCAGCCTGCACAGGGAAGGGTGGCACAGGCAGATCCTACACAGGTAACACAGTCCTACACCTGCAATTTTTAGGAAAGGAGAACTAATTGATCTGAGAAATCTCTTGGATGAGGTCCCTGAACTCTGGGAGCTGTGCTTGGCTGAGTCCTGCTGCCGGGAAGCAGCAATGGGGTGAGTGTCTTTCGTGGGTTTCTCCTCCTCGGATGAGCAGGATGCTCTATTTCACAACAAATAAAAGTCTTGTTGTTCCAAGGCAGGGATGTGACAGCGGGATATTTGGGCTCTGCCATCCTCCATAGGCAGCAGACATTAAAGGAACTGTTTTGCTGTTTATACATTGCCCACGGTGCCACAGACATTGGGGTATCTGCAGGCAAAGTGAAGCACAATTACCACTATTATTTTTCCTTTGAAAGGAGTGGTTTCCTGAGTCAGTAAACCCAGGTTTTTTTTTTTCTTCTTTCATGCCAAACACAAACACGTCGGGAGAAAACCACGTCTACAAAACGCGCAGCGGAAGAAATGGAAAACAAGCCAAATTTAGATTTCTGCCTGCAGGACAATTGACAAACCAAGACGCTTTCCTGGCTTCAAAACAGCTCCTTAGATCACAGGTGGTTGGATTTTACAGGGTAAAAAGCAAAGCTGTCTCTTTTCAGTGCCTCCTCCGCAGCCATTCCCGCTCCGCCGCAGCCTCCCGGCTTTTATGTGTGCCCGGGCAGGGGAGCCTGGATCCTGTTGCAACACTCTGTTGGACTATAAACCAATGATATTTGCTTTACCTGTGCACTATCTTCCATGGAACAAAACAACATTTACATCTGGGATCAATTTGCTTGAAATTAAAGTGCAGCTGCTATATCTCTTCTGCATCAAAAGTGTGGTGTTAAGGCTATAACGTACAGACAGTTACACATTACTCGGCATTGTAATATTTAGATTTGTGTCATTTTCCATCTGAGGTAAAAAGCATCTTTAAATAAATGAGTGATCTTAGACTACATATTTTATGGGCTGTGTACTCGGTGAGATATATCCACATTTGCAATGTGCATGTTCCCAGCTCCAATTGCCAACTACGTGTTTAGGCCTGGAATTTTAATGCTCAAACAAAAACGCGGCGTCGGAATAATTGGGGCTGTGCGCTCGGAAAAGTTCTGCTGTGTTTGTGCAAGAGGCTTGGAGGAGTTTTGTGGCTGTTCTCAGGTAAAAGATGAGCTTTTCCAGTTGTTTACTGCAGATCCTTCCCCCTCCTTAGAAGGCTTTGGGGTGACCTAATTGCAGCTTTCCAGTACCTAAAGGGAGCTACAAGAAAGATGGAGAGACACGATTTACAAGAGCCTGGAGTGCCAGGACTAGGGGGAATGGCTTCAAACAGAGTAGGTTTAGATTAGATACCAGGAACTATAGGTTTAGATGGGATATTGGGAAGGAATTCCTCCCTGTGAGGCTGGGGGGGCCCTGGCACAGGTTGCCCAGAGAAGCTGTGGCTGCCCCTGGATCCCTGGAAGTGTCCAAGGCCAGGCTGGACAGGGCTTGGAGCAGCCTGGGATAGTGGAAGGTGTCCCTGCCCATGGCAGGGGGTGGGACTGGATGAGCTTTGAGGTCCCTTCCAACCCAAACCATTCCATGGTTCTATAATTCTATGAACTACAACACACCATTTTCTGATGTCTGGGGGCAAATTGGCTCTGAAGTTTTCAGCCAGTTTTACCCAACACTGTTCCCTATCACCTCTATATTTTAATTCCTCCCCAGATCACCAAATTCAAGCCTGATATTCCCACATGGTTTTACAGCCACTGACAAGAAACAATTCAAAAGCCCTAAAAGACACTGTCCAGGATAAAAGCTACTGGGCAGAGAGCAGGGCAGTTTAGTGAAATCAAGCTCAGTGCTTATGTAGGTCATTTCAAACACAGAATATTCTACCTGAAAGCACAGCGTATTGGTTAAAACAAAAAACGGAAGTGCAGCATTTCCAAGCTATCACTTCCTCCTGGCAGCTGCAATATTTCGTGTTTCAGGGAAGATGAATCAGATTTTGTTCTGTAACAGTCAGAGAGAGGCTGCAGCCTCCGCTGGGCACCGCTCAACCCCAGCAGATGAGAGGCTGTAGGATCTCTACATCTTCTGCTCCAGCTCTGGCAAAAAAGGACTTTTCCAGAGCAGTCCTGCAGCGGTTGACATGACATAAAGCTGTGAAAGACAGGATGCTGCTCATCCAAAAGAATCAGATTATGTACCTGGGCTTCATCCGCTGCCTGGAGAAGAGAGACAACCAATTAGTCCAACACAGCTTCTTTGCCATACCCAGGTTGGAAAACAGATTGAAGGGGTCAAAAACATTCAGAAGGCTCCACATGATCTGACATTTGCCTTGTCACAATTTTCTTGACAACCAGGAGGTTGGAGGCAGTTTGCTGGTCATCGGGAGCGGCGGAACAGGAAGACTGATTGCCGAGCCAGGGACGAGGAGCTGCTCGATTAACAGCCTGCTCCTCCAAGCAGCCACTTCTTCAGCGACCAGGCTGGCTTTAGGCTGCTCATTTTAGAGGACAAACAGGCTGTAAACAGCTGTGGGAGTGAACAAGCATGTCTGGAGTTTCCAGCCTCCTGATATTGCCCGTGCTGCTCCAGAGGTGATCTCCAAGTCAAGCGGCACTCGGAGGTTCAAACCTCGTCCCAGTCCCATCCTCTTCTGCACTTGATTGTATTTGCACAATCATCTGCTGCAAAATGCAGTTTAAAGGCTGCAAAATGCAGACTTCCATGGCCAAAATACCCATTTCATTTCAATTTTTGTTTTTACTTTCCAGGTTGATTTTGGCCCCATTTAAATAGAGCTTTCCTCAGAGTTAATTCTTTGTGGGGGAAGTTTCTCAGCCTGTGACACGGGAGTGGACACTCACCTCGTGTCTATGCAGATGATATAGATATCGATTTATCTATCTATTTAATATATCTATTTTATAGATAAAGACCAGGATAGTTTTCTATTTCCCCACTATTCTGTGGTGTAATCCCATCCCTCCTGCCACCCATCTGTCACGGCCTCTGGGAAGGTCTGGGGTTCATCCCCCTCGCTTTTTACACTGAAAGTAAAAAGGACAATAGCCCCCAGAACAGGAATTGTGTCTCCCATCAAAACCAGGACATTTTGATAGACAGAGATTGACATCCTCTCTCCTAACCCACTTCTCCTGATCCTGCTCCAAACTGCAGGCATGGAGCTCCTGAAGTGGCTGGATCTCTGTTTGCCAATTGTGGGCAATCTTCTGATCCATTGAGTGGGTGTTTAGGATGATAATATTTGGATAAATGTTTAAAAAACCCTCCCCAGCCCAAATAGACCCTCCCAGCAGTGGAAATCCAGCTGTTTGGTCACAGCTTCTGACAAAGAGGGGTCCCCACCACACGTGGTCTTCTCCCTCCAAATTAATTTATACATTATATATTATTATATACCCACGCATTATATCTTTTACAACTGATTTATGTGAAGAAGGCTATGTTTCAGAAAGCCTTTCAAAAGCCATAAAAGCTGCAGTGGCTTGGCCCAAGAGGCTGCGTTAAGGCCAACTTTCTGCAGGTTCTAGATAAAAGAAAAGGCATTTTCTGTGTCCTCAGCACAGCCCTGACCCCGCCGGGCCCTTTGGCAGCACGAGGTGGCCCTGCCGGCGTCCCCGGGCTGCCGAGGGCGAGGCTGGGACACGATCTCTGCCGTGTCCCTGCGAGTCACGGCGCTGCCCTGCGGGGTCACCTCCTCTGCTCCTCCGGCTCCTCCTCATGCCGGGACCGGGGGCACCGGGAGCCAAAGGGGAGAGGGGGGCCGGGCACAGGAGCTGCTTTGCAGCCATCCCAGCTGATTACTGAGGCATCATCCATACTCCAGCTGGGGAACACCAAGTTTGTTATCTCGTCGTTGTAACTCTGTCTGCAAATGATGACTCGGTGCAGCAGCTCACGCTGCAATGTTCCATTAATTCCTACAAACCTCTGGATCTCCTGAGGGCTCTACCCACACAACTCCAGGCCAACTGCAGTTTGGGTGAAGTGCTGCCCCAGATCTCTCACTGGAAAATTATCTCTAAGTAAAAATTAAGATGGTTTTGTGATCAAATTGTGCTCATGAGCATTTTGTTCAGGCTGGACAAAAGGGATATTTTTGCTGGGCACTATGAAGAAATAATTTCCTCCCACCAGCTGTCATTTAAATACTGAAAGGCTGTGCCCACTGCCCCCCGAAATTCAACCTGCATTTACCACACTGATGGCAGTTTCAAAAGCACATAAAATGTGTTTGATTCGTGAAAGTGGAAACAAGGACCACATTTGAGGCTTATACTCTTAAAAATCATGGGCCATAATCAACACTGAACCTCCTGGCAAGGCTCAGCCGTGAGAACAAAGTTGTAGAACCACAGAATCATGGAATGGCTTGGGTTGGGACAGACCTTAAAGCCCATCCAGTCCCACCCCCTGCCGTGGGCAAGGACACCTTCCACTATCCCAGGTTGCTCCAAGCCCCATCCAGCCTGGCCTTGGACACTTCCAGGGATGGGCCAGTCACAGCTGCTCTGGGTAATCAACAAAAACGATTTTCCAAAACATCCCACACGCACCAGTGGAAGCGCAATGGGGTTTCCTTCTGCTGGCTGGAATTTTAAAGATTTTAGTCAAATCTGGATCCAAACCCACTTGGGATTCCCACTCCCGGTGTCCTGCCGTGGTGCTCCAGCCTTGGATCCGAGCAGGGCTGGGAGGCGCTGAGCGCAGCCGAATTCCAGATCGACTCCAGTGCCCTACTTTGAAGTGAGAGACAAGATTCCGTGTGGAATTAGGTCATCCCGGCGCCCATCGGAAATGAAAATTACATCATCGCGCCGTGACTCGTCCTCAGATAAAAGGGTTGCAGCTGTTTCCCTCATCAGCCACCGGCAGCTCTGCGCTCGGGGTCACGCTGAGGGTTATTTTAATTAAACACAACCTCTCCCAGCCAGTCTGACCTCGCCTGGTGCCCACGTTGGGTTGAGCCCCGTCCTGGGGCTGGGCAGAGCCCCCGCGCCGGGCTCGACCCTCGCCCTCCTCGCCGCTGAGCCCACGCCAACCCACAGAGCAGGAGCTCCTCTCTTACCTCCCCTGCTGCGATTGGCAGCAAGAATTTCAGCAAAAGAAGAGCAATTCCAGCTCAAACAACACACCAGGCACCGGCCCAGCTGGACGGGCTGCCCTGGCACCTCGCAGCATCCACGGGCAGCGCGGAGGGATGGACCAGCACCCCCTGTCCTGCAGGCTGGATGCTGAACGATCAAGGGGAAGAGCCCAGGAGTCGTCCCTCAAGCTCCCATATCCTCCAGGAATATTCGCAGCTACAAATGAAAAGCCCTGTTTAAAATAACTAAATAAGGCACTTAAAGAGGTTTTAAAAATTGATAACTCCACGCACCGCACGGGATCGATCTTAATTACTGCCCAGGTGGAATTTTTTTTTTTTTTTGTCTTCTGGCTTTTTTCAGCGCAAAAACCTCACCCACCCAAGCCAGCCATTAATGAGAAACGTGAAGGGCTCGTTACCGATGTCCTTTCATCAGCCCGAGGCGCTGCCAGCGCCCCGCGCCCACGTCAATTTGCACCTCGTGGTCCAGCTCCCGCATCCCGGCCGCGGCTGATGGAGCGCAGACCCCCGGCTCCGGCCAGGCTGGGCACCCCTCCGGCCCCCGGCTCCACATTCCCTCACACGGGACGGGGGCTGGTCTGGATCAGGCTCGGGAGCAGCGCTCGCTCCCCGTCCCTGCATCGCCCCGGGTCGGCAAGGAGCGAAACGGGGGCGGCTCCTCCACCCCAGCCTCTAGTCTGCAGTGATGGGGCCAAGGGGGCTCGTCCTTGATGCCCCCGGAATAATAATTCGGGGAGGAAAAGGGGTTTGGAAGAGCGGGGAAAGGAAACTGAGGATTTGGGGCTCGCTGAAAACGATGCGCAACAAAAACAGCGAGGGGAAAAGGAAACCACCTGGAAAGGCCAGACTCGAGGGCAGGGAGGGTTTAAAGGTTTTGCTGGGACACGCCCTCTGGGAAAAAAGGGAGATAGAGAGGAAAAAAGGAGAGAAGAGGAAAAAAGAAATAAAAAGAGGAGAATAAGAAAAAAATGAAAAAACCGAGAAAAATTAGAAAAAAATTAAGAAAATGAAACTGCGGAATAAAGCAGAAAAAATGAGAAGTGGGAGGAACGTCCCTTTTCGCAGGCACAGACTCCGGGTGTGTGTTTGTTACTCACACCCCACACACGTTATTTGAAACCAAAGCAGCAGCCCTTTGACAAGCTGCGTTTGCACATCAGCACAGCCGAAATCTCCTCTCTAATGGCCAGTGAGGGGCTGTCAGGAATATTTTCCATTGTTTTTCGAGCCGGCGCAGTGGTGGGGAGCGGAGGGCACGGCCCCTCACACAGCAGCCTTTGAACCATATTTCTGTTCCATTTCTCTAAGAATATAAAAGCAATTACAATTAAATCTGTAAACGCAATTCTTTGAGGGTTTTTACATTTCTGTAAGATTCTTATTGGGAAATTAGTCCTGAAACAGTCCATAAATCTTACAGGATTCCCCTCGGAATACTACGCTTTAAGTTTTTAAGGAATTTTCTAAAGGTTTACTCATTTTTGCACTTTCTTTAAGGAAGCAGGTTTGCAACACCGCCTTTCCCAATAAATGACCATTTTAACACCAAATCTCTTGGAGCTGGGTGCAACACACACCATGGATATTATAAATTTAAAATAGTGGAAAAAACGATTAAAAGTATCAATCTGTGATTTTTCTCAAAGAAATAATCATAGAAGCACAGAATGGTTTGGGGTGAAAGGGACCTTAAAGATCACAATAGCAATGATGATAATGATAATAATAAAAATAATAATAGATGTTAACAGAAACAATAGTTTAAAATCACCACTCCTTGTCTATAACTTAATATAATTTGGAAAGTGATGTGTCCTACTAACAATGTCAATTCCATTGATAGAAGAAATATCAAATGCCACTTAAAAAACTTCCTGATGCTTGAGAACTGCTTAAAAAAATTAAATGGGAACTTTAAGGGCCAGATCTTCCTCGCCCCGATCAGATGACTAATTCCTCCAATTCCAAAGACAAGGAAATTTGGGCACATATCTGAAAACATCCCCACCACTCCAATGAATTGGTTTTCTGTTTAAGATGCCTCCAGTCTGAGCTCATTACGCCGCAAACTCGGCGTGCATGGAAGTGATCTGTAACAATCCTGAAGCCTGGGGCCCTTTTCCATTTGGGATTGATACATGGGATGGAATCTGCATTTTTCATCCCAGCGTCAAACAGTACAACCAGTGTGGCTGCAGTTCTGCTGCAAATCTGATGCAGGAAATACAAGAGAGTCCTTCAAAAATATTCCTGTTTGCCTTAGACTGGCTGCAGCGCCTGTTTGTATGGAGAAAAAAAAAAGGACCCGCTGCAAAATTCAGTTTCTTCCCTGGTCAAGGGCATCTATTTCATTCTAAATGTAATTCCGCCAAAACAAATATTGTTTTTGAATCTTTCATTATCCCTGGCCCTGGGAAGGGCTGGAGCAGCGTGTTGGTCCAGGATGCTGCAGGCCAGGTTGTGCTTGGCTGTGCCGTGTGTGGCCAGGCTGGATGGGGGGACTGACAGGGCAGAGGAACCCAATTCCCGGGAAAAAAGCACAATGCTGGTGTCTGTCAGCAGGAAGGGGGTTGGTTTGCCATATGCACAGAGCGTGGGGGTGTTTTCATCAGCTCTGTGTGTCCATACACCGCCCCCGACCCCACCCATGGGATGAGGCCCCTGGGCATCTGCGGGGGCAGAGAGTGGCCCAAACCCCATCCAAACCCCAACCCCTGCACCTCCTTGGCATTGCATTATTTGATTTTATTACTATTTTATTTATATATACAATATATGATATATATTTGATAATTTATATATCCATATAATTTGTCCTTTTTATATATATATGTGTATATATATGTATATGTATATATGTATAAACACACAGACGCAAATATACCTTTTTTATTAATATTAAATGTGTAATTGGGGTTTTAAGGGTTATTTCTTTTTAAGCCCCCCCCAGACCCCCCAAACCCGGGGGNCTGCCCCTGTCCATCCCTGACCCTGTTCATCCCTGACCCTGTTCATCCACACCCGCCCCTCACTGTCCCTGTCCTTTTCCCTGTCCATCCCTTCCTGTACCTGTCTGGGTCATTCCTGCCTGTCCCTGCCATGTCCATCCCTGCCCAGCCCTATCCTGTGTATTCCCGTTTATCTCCGACCTATCTATCCCTGCCCAGCCCTGTCTCGTCCATCCCTGCCTGTCCCTGTCCATTTCTGCCTGTCCCTATCTCTCCCTGTCCATCCCCACCTGCCTATTACCATCCATCCCTGCCCATCCCCATTCCTGTCTGACCATCCCTGCCCTGCCCATCCCACCCCACCCCAGCCCTGCCCTGTCCACCCCTGCCTGTCCCTGCCCACCCTAAATCTCTGACCCAGAACACGATTTTACTCCCAAAGTTGGGTGTTTCCCTGGGAAAGGCGTTCCCTGCCCCAAACCCAGCGCTCGCTGTCCCCGTCCCCACAAAAACAAAGTCACCTCCCCGAAAAAGCACAAGTACCTGGGGAAAAAAAATATTGAGGGATGCAAATGTGGGAAAGGTTAAAGTTGACGTCTGCTGCCGCCTGCTTTTGGTGGCAGCATGTATTAGAGATATAAAAAAATAATAAAATACACCCAAACTGTACATATTATAAGGCCATATTTTTATCTCGGGGTTCTGGTGACACGTACAAACCACTTGAGCTTTGCTTCTGTGGTTTATATCGCCACGAGAAACCCTTGATAAAAATACAGCTTTATATTGTACAGTGGGGTATAGTTTATTTTCCCCATATATCACACCCTGTGTTTTATTTATAAACAGACCCAAAGACACTTGCACATGCAAAGCAGTTTTTTTATTGAAGTAATTCCAAGGTATCAATAATCCTGGATTAACTAACGCATCGCCACACAATAATTTTTGGGGGGTAGCAATGGCCTTTCTAAAGAGACATCCATGAAAATATGATAAAACACATAAAAAAATCAGTATTTCCATGTTACAATTTACGATTCCCATACTGGAAATTTCAGCTTCTGGTGGCTCGTACTCACAGAGAACCCTGCTAAAACCACCTCAAAATTTAGCTTTAATGTCTCTTGAATCCTTCCTACGGAGAGGCTGCGGGAAATAAAGCTTTGGATAACAGAGAAATGCGGAAATCTAATGGAAAACTCAAAGGATAAAGCAACGTGCTGCTGATAAGGAAGCAACTACACTGAGCTTTTCAATATTTTGCCTAATTTGGCTAATCAAACTGCTTATCCAAAATATACAATTTGTCAGCAACATCTCTTCCCGTGCTTTATGCAAAAAGAAAATATTCCCATCTCCCAGTCCAAAAAGAAAAGCCAGAACAAGGAATTCAATAACTGCCCGCTTCTGAATAGATCTCACTGTGCTCCCTTAACTCCTGCTTAGGTGAAACACCATTTTACGCCCCAAATTGGGGAGGGGGAGCTGGGCAGGGGCTGGCAGGGCCCAGCGTGCCAGGCTGGGCCGCGCCGGCCGCCCCCGCCACGAGCCAGACGCTTCCTCAGGGGGAAGCTTCCACCTCACATTTGCCACGTCCCTCCCACTCCCTTATCCCTGCTTTAATGGACATTAAAAATAGAACAAAACAGGACTGGAGATGGGAACAAAATCCATGCACAACAGGCCTGGATCGCTGTAGTCATTCTGCTGTAAAATGTAAAAACAAGAAAGGGCAGCCGAGCTGCCTCCCCCAGGACGCATCCCGCTTTTTTAATACAGTGGTGCCACCACACATTTCACTTTGGATGTTGCATTATATTTGTGTGTCACTCAAATATTTACCATTTTTTCTGAATTCTGCCGGCTGCTCCGAGAGCTTGTAGCGAGCCAAGGAGCCGCGGCGGCGCGCCTCGGCCGGCGCCGCCTCAGTACGCCAGCTTCTCCTTCCGCAGCTTCTCGTGGGACAGCAGCCACTCCTTCATCAGGTGTCCCCCGCCGTAGTTGCCGGTGTCCCCGCTGCTGCGGATCACCCTGTGGCACGGGATGATGATGGGGATCTGCAAAACACACGAAAAACCGGGAGGAGCAGAGGGTGAGGAGAAGCCGGCGCGCGGGGAAGGCGGCCGGGACGATGGGATGTGGCGCTCGGTGCCCTGGTGGGGACTGGTCACAGGTGGGACTCCATGGGCTTGCTGTTTTCCACCCTCAGTGACTCTGTGATTCCATGAGTCTGTAAATCCAGCACTGGGCCAGGAGCCCTGTGGCACTGGGCTTGCAGGGACACGGAGCAGCCGCATCAGGGCCACGCTCCTGGCGGAGCACGAACGGAGCTGACCACCAGCCCCGGAGACCAACCCAGCTCTTAGGAAAAAATGAGCATGGGCACGAACTTCAATACATAAAAATGATGTAAAGTCTTAGAAAGGATAAACCTGAGATATTAAATCCCATATATAAAAGCTTCCCTGCAGCAGCAGGTTCTCCTGCCCCGTGCCAGCCCCGCCACAGCCGAGTGCCCTCAGTGCCCAGGGTGGGGGACAATGTCTCACAGCCCCAAAATATACACAGGGAACTATTTACATTGGATATTGGGAAGGAATTCTTCCCTGTGAGGGTGGTGAGGCCCTGGCACAGGATGCCCAAAGGAGCTGTGGCTGCCCCATCCCTAGAAGTGTCCAAGGCCAGGCTGGACGGGGCTTGGAGCAACCTGGGCTAGTGGAAGGTGTCCCTGCCCATGGCAGGGGTGGGACTGGATGAGCTTTAAGGTCCCTTCCAAACCAAACCATTCTGGGATTCCATGATCATCCCAGGGTTAGAAGATTTCTGGGAAGAAACAGACCACTGAGAAGAGCTCCCAGTGCCTCGGCTCCCTGGCAGATCCTCCTCTCACTGTAGCACTCCCACAGAGAAATTCTCTGTAAGACCAAGGCACTATTTATTATCTATTATTCAGCAGCAAGTCAATCCAAAATGGGTTGTGAATTTTTAAAACCTCCAACAGGAGAAGTTTCATTCCGACCTAACCAATTTTTAGGAACTTTTCTTTCCCCTCTGCCTTCTACTCCAGATCATTTATAACCACACGACAGAGATTCTGCAAAATCAATGCCAGAAGTTACATAATGGACTGATAATGCAGAGAAGAACATAAACGTGGGTTTTTTTTTTATTTTTTATTACAGGTGATTATCATAGCCGAAGTACACACCATAAAAACTGCAATACATCATCTCTAATCACGGGTGTGTTTTGGTAACAGCATAGTAATGGGACTGCAACGGCGTAGCTGGGACAACAATAACTCACCCAAAAGGGCAGTTCTCACAAATTTGGATAATTTAAGTCAAAAAATGTAATTTATTTCTATGTAGACACATAGATAAATTACACACTTTACTCTGACTTATTTTAAACCCATTTAATCATTACAGTCAAGCACTGTGGTATATTTGATCCTAGGACACACAAACCTCAAAGTAGCTGAACAGCTACTGGCCAGACCATAAATTGAGGGGGGTTTTTTGGGGTGTTCTTTCAGTTTTGCTAACTAATTTCAATGCCTGAAATTAAAAATCTCACTCTCAGCCCACATTAAATGGGAATACCCACAGCTGCTTATTGTTAATCAAGGTCTAAATAAAAAAATGCTTCCAATATCTGCTTTATTTGGAGGGGCAACACCACAAGTGAATTATGCATCTGTGACAACTCCAGAGAGTACCAATAAAAGCTTCACTCCATGCCAGGCCATCCCACACTTGGTTTATGACTTCTTTAAAGAAGTAGGGGTACTTTTTTGCAAGTGTTTTTCTGGTTTGGGGTTTCTCTGCCTTTGCACTCCCTGCAGTTACTGCAGAGGACTTGGCTTGAGTAACAAAGCCATAATAATACACTGTAAAACATCTCTGAGGTTAATTTGCAATTCTTTAAAAATACACAGAGTAAAGCAGCAGATTTTGGTGGTAAGGCTATAAATCCTGGTGGAGAAAAAAAGGACTTTATTTTCAGGTTGGGGTCTTGGATGATCAGGACCCGTTCACAGGCACAGGGAAATGGGGCTGAGCTGCTCCCCACCAAGCAAAACGAGGAGGTATGAAATAAATGCCACTTTTTCCATGCCCAAAATAAAGAATTCCATACTGGGATTGTCCCAACACAAGCACCCATCCATCACCCTCCACAGCTTTGGATGTAAAAGTGGTACAAAGACCATACCAGCACCGTAATTTAAAAATATTGAACATTGCTTCAGTTTGGCTTAATTGTGGTGACAACGTTCAGCCTACTAAAATAATTAAACCTGCTAAAATTTATTAGGGCCCTAAGGACATTTTAGAGGGAGAACTACCCTAGTCTGGAGCTTTAATGCCTCGGCTACATTTAATGTAATTTTTATCAATAACCAAGCAGCTCATAATATTATAGCGGCGCTGAAATCTTCATGCTGTGAAATCTAATTCCTCCGCTACCCGAATCCATCACACACACACAGCCCCTACCTCCAACGCTATAAAACTTCCAAACCCATAGATTTGTCTCCAACAAAAAAATAACATGAAGGAGCCCTCGGATCGATGCCGGAGTCCCTCTGATTCGGGCACCAGCTGAATATTTTCTCCAACTTTGCTTTTGTTCTTCTGGGTAGAGGCCCACAAGGGAAAGAGCTTGTTTTCACTCGCAGCCTCATCAATACCTAAATCCTGGTGAACAAGTGACACTGAGAAGCTGTAATCAATAGCTCCCTGTGCGTTTTTTCTTCTGGTCAAATGGTTCAGCACTACTGACAGCCCTGACACTCGGAACATGATGCTAAATCTTTATCAACAGCCATCTGGGTGAGTGGCAGAACAAGGCTGGGCCGGTCATTAACGCTCGTGGCAATCTGTGAATAAACCAACTCCTCCACAATGCGTTTGTTTAGGGAGAAAAGGTGGGGGAAAAAACCTCCCTGCCCGCGGGATCGATCGCCTCTGAAGTGCATGGAGCAGATTCTGGCTCTGGTTGCTCCCAGTGTTCAGTCTGAGGTGAGGGAACCATCCCATGGCACAACTGAAGGGCTGGAGAGCTCCCGGAGCCACCCGGATCAGCCAGGATGTAATGGAAACAGCGGAGGTGTCACGTTGAAACACACTCAGCAAAAAAGAGTCCTGTGGTTTGCTCATGTCACAGAATCCCAGACTGCTTTGGGCTGGAAGGGATCTTAAAGATCATTCAGTTCCACCCCCTGCTTTTTCTCCCCCTCTTCCCCAGCAGAAACAACTCCCGTGATGTGACCCAGCGTGGGGCCCAGGTTACCAGCAGCCACCAAAGGAAGCAAAGATATTAGGAATGAAAATAGCAGGAGAAGGTTCTTTCCCCAGAGGGTGGTGGGCACTGAACAGGCTCCCTGGGGAATGGGCATGGCCCTAAAGGCTGCCAGAGCTCCAGGAGTGTTTGGACAACGCTCCCAGGGATGCACAGGGTGGGATTGTTGAGGTGTCTGTGCAGGGCCAGGGGTTGCACTGGATGATCCCTGTCGGTTCCTTCCAGCTTAGGATATTCCATGATTCCATGAACAAACACACAGGTAGTTTTATGTGTTCACAATATTTCAGATCCACCCTTCACAATCTTCTCAGAAATGCATGACTGCTCCTGCAGTGTTCAAAACATTTTGGCTGAATATCTGTGATTTAGCTCAATATTATACCCTTGATTCAGGATAGATTGATCCAACATCCTTGATTTAGGATAGACTGATACCAGCACCAGGCTGTACCCTTGGCTGGGTGAGCCTAAGCAATAACACAATTGGAGAGGGCACAAACCCAGTGTAGGCAGCTCTGCCTGCCGTGAACAGACCGCTGAAAACGTCTTATTTAAGGCACAGAACACTCATTTAGGATGGCCTTGGACTAATCAGCCCAACATTCCCCATCTCCCATGAGCCTCTGTGATTTCTTTTTGATCCTCCTCTACCAGTCTAATGAGCTTTTTAATTGAACTTTATGGGTTCCCTTTGAGGACCACAGACCTTGCAATCAATGTGAACCACAGCAAACACTGGGAAGTTTCTCCTGCAAAAGGTGAGCCATCCCCACCCTGTCCTGGGCATAAATCGAGGCAGCTGCTGCTGGTACCTATTCCACCTTTTCGTAAAGCTGAAGGTCATTCCATGAATTATGTGAAGCAACCCCACTGCAAACCTGTGGAATGCACACTACCCAAAAATTAAAGACCAAGCCTTGGTTTGTAGAAGGGAGAAATGTCCTGGTGTTCTGTGGAGAAAGGTGAGATTTGCAATTTTATCCATGTGTTTGAGGGACAACACAATGCCCAGCTCAGTGTTATTCCAAATGGTTGTTTTTTACTGAACTACCACCCTCATTAAACCAGGTTTAGCAGAAATCAATCTACCACCAGGTTGCTCCAAGCCCCATCCAACCTGGCCTTGAGCACTTCCAGGGATGGGTTTGGGTTCTGGACTGAGGGTTCAGACCTCGGGTGGCTGTTGAGGAATCTCTGACCTCCCACGTTGTTCTCACATCGGTCCTCTTGGTATTTTCTTTAATAAGATTTGTATGAGGCTGCAACGTGGAATTGCAAATTGGGTCAGAAAATCTGTTTTCACAAGAGTTGATGGCTTTATATATAGAAATAACAAAGGTGAGGGGGTTTTTGCAGTGCCACATTTTATCTTTATATTTCACCTCATGCATAAAATCGCGTGTATTACGCACAGTCAACCCGCACACGATGGCTCACAGGTGAAGGACCATGGAGACATTTCTGTGGGAAATACGAGCAGCAGTGAATAGTTGCTCACACTGAAGTGCAAAAGGACGCTGTGTGTGTTTGCATGTGGAATATGGATGGAATTTCAGATTAACTCCAGGAGATGTGCAGTGGCAAAATTGTGGTTTGCGATGGGCAGGACTCTCATTACAGTACTGATTTTTTTTTTTTTTTTTAATCATCAGCTTTCTATGATGAAATATTGAGGTGGTATTATATTAATACAGTTCTTTTCCCCTACAGCTATACATTATTATCTATAACTATAGCTTAAAAATTTTCTGCTGGGGACAGAAACCACTGCAGCCATGGTATGGGCTGGGAAATGGCAATAATAACTAGGACCCCATTTAAAAAAATTGCAGTAGCTTTGCTGTATATTTTCAGAACTATTTTCATCCTTCCTCACAGGGGAAAAAGCAGGAATTTTCACACCACAACCTGCTGTTACCGCTACTTTGGATGCTGCTGCTCCACTGCAGCCTGAGGGCAAAGCTGGGTACATTTCTAGGCGATAGCAATTACATCTCCTTTTGCACAACACTGGATTGTTATTCTTTGAGAACTGTTTCCTGTAGGTTTGCATTGGATTGCCTTATCTTAATGTACAGCAGATTATATTGGAAAGCATTCCGTCATATTAAAATAGTTTGTATTGTCAAGTACAATGTGGGGTATTGACAAAATGCTGCTTTATGCTGCTTCTATGAACTGCTTCACAGGGAAATCTGATGGATGCTTAAAATATCAGGGTGGGCTTGGGAGCTGAACCCCACAAGGAATTGTGTGGGTCTCCCTGGCTGGGTGCTACCTGTGGGGAATCGTGGAATGAGAGAGGCTTTAAAGTCCCTTCCAACCTGAATTGTTCTGTGATTCTGTGGGTTTAGGGAATTGAACTGCTCCTTGTGCAGTGCAGGTACATCCATCTGAGCTCCCAAACCCTCCAATCCAGGATGGGGCTGATCCCAACCCAGACACTCCAGGATACACCACCCACTGAACAATGCACCAGCTTCTGACACCAACCCACGTGACTCAGGTGCCTAAATGCACCTGAAAAGCCAAATCCAGACAAATAAAAGGGAAGGATAATTACTGGGAAAACAGACAGAGAACAGTTAATATAACAACATGTTTTTCCAAAATCCACAGGCCTAACCTAGAGAGCTACTCCCTCAAGTTGGTTCAAATTCAGGCAACTCACCTCCAGAATCCCAGAAGGGTTTGGGTTGGAGGGGTTACAGCTCATCCAGTCCCACCCCCTGTCATGGGCAGGGACACCTTTCACTGGACCAGGTTGCTCCTGGCCCTGTTTTCAGAATCATATTTCTGCCAGAGTGCACAGGCTTTTTAACACAACCAAAACTATTCCTAACCTGCCAAATCAGGTCTGTGTGGAGGACAAAAGACTTCCCAGGCCCAAAATTATATAAGAAAGTTTGCAAACAACAAACTGCGAGAGGCTGGTGAACAAAAGAAGTGTTTCTCTTCCCAACCTAACACCATAAATGGTAGGGCATAAATCACCCTAAACTGGGCTGTGCATTATTGCTGATTAAAAACACTTACTGACCTTATTCCTCATGGCAGACCAGTTTTCAGGGCAGATAAATTTAATCTCATGACATTCAGCCCACAGAGCTCTCTAAATCCAGCATCTCCCAGCAGCTTTGGCTGGAAGGTGCCGTGGACTCACCGGGTTGCTCCTCATGGCTCCTCCCACGGCTCGGGCTGCCCGGCTGTTGCCAGCAAGATCTGCCAGCTGCTTGTAGGTCACGGCCTCTCCAAACTTCACATCATTCAGCAGGGTCCACAGCACCTGTCTGGTGAAGGAATCTGCAAGGCAGAGGGAGTGAGCACCGTCTGGCTGCGTGGCTGCAGGAGTTGGGATGAAACAGTCAGAAAACCCGACGCGAAGTGAGGCTCAGTGGCAGTTTTCTAATTTGAATTTGAACAGCCCCATGCACTGTCCTGTTATTGTGTCCTGTATGGCTACATTTAAATACACGATTATTAGAGAAAGCGCTTGGAGTAACCGATCACTATAAAAAAGGATTTAAGGCTTTGATTTTCCTATACTTTTAATTTGCGTCGAGTACAATTATCCTGTTAACTCATACAATGTGGCTTTTTCCATTAAATTGGCAGAGTATAAATTAGCATAGAGCCAAATTAAAAGGGAAGGAATAAGTGGCTGTACCTATCTGACAAAGGCCTGGCATCTCCAGCTAATTTCCAACTTCAGCTGGGACGCGCGCGGAGACGCCCTAGAGCCAGCGCTCCGAATTATCCTGGCTGGCTGCACTTTATGGTGGAGACCCCCAAGCTACTGCTCAGCACTGCACACATTGCCAACTGTAAGGACTAGCTGTGACCTTGAATGTACTGCACATCCTTAATGATACAGGGGGAAAAAAAATATATATAATGTATCGGCCATTATTTTAATTTTAATTCAGCAGCAAATTGCTTCTAAGTGTTCCAATTGCTGAAATAATGAAGAAGCAAAGGCATTAGGAGGTGCTTTCTTCGGCATCTCAGGGCTTTATCCAGCCCAGGATTGTTTTAAGGAAGGAAAAGGGATAGTCCTGTTTGGATTTGAGTTGGGTTGAGCACCTCTTGCTCTTCCGACGCACTTGGAAAAGCTTTGAAGATCCAACTCGTGAATAACTTACTGAGAGGAGCGAGCTGGCAACTAAAAACGGGAAAAAAGGGAAAAAAAGCAGAAGAGACCCTTTCCTCCCACTGAGAGCCTCACCCTCCTGCTCTGGCGAAGAAACAAACTGATAAAAACATTTTCTTTCTTGAGTTCTCAAAAAAGACATTGATTACCTTCTGCAGGAAGGTAGAGAAATGCGATTTTGTTCTTAAAGGAAACCCATACAGCGTTATGTGTGTGTTAAATAATAAAAATCACTTCTTAACTGAAGGGAATGATAATCACTTCATTGAAAAAATCTGTTTAGTCTTTATTATAACATTAAGCAAATTAAACATCAGCATAATCCAGGTGATACGAGAAAAGGGTCATCAAAGAAATTAACTTTGTTGTTCATTAATTTACATGGATTAGTAGAGGGCAAAGAGATAGCAAATCTGCTCTAGTTTTTTATGATATAATTTCAAACTGTACACCATTTGTGGCAGTAGGGTGACTTTGGGGTTAATCAGACTGATTTGTCCTTTTAATTGCTTTCTATTCAAAGAAAATTCATTAGATAATGTTCTCTTCAAAATTCATGAATCAATTTAACTGAAGAAACCACATTAACAGCTTTGGGTTCATTAGCACAAGCAGTTGTGTTACTGGCTGATTGCTACGAGGGTTTCCTTAGGCAAACAGATTTTGTTTACTATGATTCCTTCAGAAAGGTTTATTTCAAATCAAATTGGTCCTTATTATTTTTCTAACCTTTTTAAGCCGGCAGGATTAGCTTTAACCCGCCCTGCTCAGGGGTCTCGGGGAGTTCCTGCCTGATGGCATCTTTTAAATTGATGACAGAGTCCAGAAAATCCCCTTTTTGCCCTCAGTTTTGGCAGGTTGGGATGTGACGGACCTGAAACTTTTTGGAACCTGTTGGAATCAGGACGAAAACGGAGCAAAGTGCACCTGGACACGGAGGGGCTGAGGGAGGATGGGGCAGCTCCAGAGCCCCCCAGCACCAGCACAGCACCAGGGTGCCAAGGGATGCCCAAATTCCCGAGGACAGGCTGGCAGAGGGACACAGATTATCCTGCTCTGACAAGCAGGGCACAGATTACGCACTTGCCAGAGCCACCGGACATTTTTGATAGGAGAAGATCCACTGCCTCTGCTCCCCCATAAAACACTTATCAAGTTAAGAGTTCAAAAGAATGAAATATTCAGCAATCATGCCCATCATTTTGGAAATGTATCTGAAAACTCAATTTCATCCTGTGGGGAGCAAAAGCATTAATTAGTTTAAGCAGCTCGAAGAGACAGTGCCAAATACTCTTATTAAACTGCCTGCGAGTCAGAGTGAGCACAACCTGCCCAGAAGAGATGGCTGAACTTTCCCCAATTTTCGCTGCGTGCCAACGTTTTGTGCTGTTAAATATCGCTGCAAAGTGCTGGAAAATCCCCACATAAAACTGAACATGCAGGAATTCTCTGGTTCCACGAGAACCCGATGTCCTGGGGAGGCTGAAGGCAGAAAAGCCAGGGCTGAACTGAACCATGTGGTACGAATGGGACATCATGAGGTTTTCTCCTCCCCCTGCACCCACTTCCAGGGATGGGGCAGCCACAGCCTCTCTGGACAGCTTGTGCCAGGGCCTCCCCACCCTCACAGGGAAGAATATTTACACATAAATTATAAGCCCTGGAAAAAAGCCTACCCTGAACCTGCTGTTAATGCCTAAATGCTCAGAGGTCCCTCACACCAGCCCACTGGACCTTAATTCTCCATATAAACATGTTAAATTCATGGGGATAATGGAGAGAAAATCAATTTGACTTGAAAATCAGCGGTATCATAACATTTAGCAGTGTAATTGAAGGCAGTAATTTAGTCCAAAGAAGTAAAATCCTACACTTCTAACTAATAATCATAGAGTCATGGAGTTGTTTGGGTTGGAAGGGACCTTAAAGATCATCTCATTCCACCCCTCTGCCATGGGCAGGGACAACTTCCACCAGATAATGTGTTTATATCTAATGTCTAACAAGCATTTATGGTGTTGGAGAGTGGCTCAGTCCCTCAGGATTCAGGATGGATGGGGGAAGAGCAGAGGGACCAGTGCCAGTCCCTTCCTGCCCCTCTGTACCTCCTCACACAGATCTTGGGGCAAGAGAGCTTCCAAAAACCCACAGCCTGATTTTCCATCCTTTTTCATCTCTTTGATTAAGAGGAATTAAAGACAGACCGTTTTTTTTCCTTCCCCTCAACACCGATTGCTGGGAATGTTAGTTTATGTTTGTCGTGTTGGTTTATTTTTGTGGTGGTGTTTTTTTTTTTTCCTTTTCATTTGTTTGTCTTTCCCCCAGAGTTTTGCAAATGCAAAGACAGTTATAAACACCGGCCCCTCCTCGCCAGCTTTTTCAGAGCCTGCCTGGGGTACTGCACAGACAACTTTCCTCGTTGTTTTTTGCACTTACTGGTTCTCACTGTTATTACTATTAGTAAAAAAACCAAAACATTCAAGCACAACAGTTCAAAAATACCCAAATGTGTCTACAAAGCAGCAGTTCCCACTGCAGCAGCAGCTTCCACCTGAACCAGAAAACTCAGTTTGGCTCTTGGTCCTGGGAAGAACAGATTCATACTCAGATTTCAGAACTTTTACTGACAATAGGCAATGGTGTAAAAAATGAATCCAAGCAAGAGAGATGATTTTTAGCAATTTTGAGCTTTTTCTACTATTAAAGCTATATTAAACCTGCCACCCTATCCTAGACTGAACTAGCAAGTGGTATGTGAAGAGGTAATTGTTTAATTCAAACATTTTGCTCTTGTTATGAGGCACTTCCCATCCCTGGAAGTGTCGAAGGCCAGGTTGGTCAGGGCTTGGAGCAGCCTGGGATGGTGAAAGGTGTCCCTGCCCATGGCAGGGGTGGCACTGGATGGGCTTTAAGGTTCCTTTCAACCCAAATCAGGCTGTGATTCCATGAAATATCAAGCACTTTTATTATGTTTTTATGTAGTGGCTGTTCATGTATGTTTGCAAAATACAATAGAATAAAACAGAAACACAACTGTAATGTATAAACCTGTGTGTCTGTATAACTTCAGTGAAAAATGGACCAAAATGCCTTCTTTTAACATCTGTAACACTCAGCTGGCTCACTGAGTGTGAGCTACATCAAAACCCAATTAATGGGAGCCATTCCTGATCCACAGTTTAGCGCAGTTTTACTTGTGGTTCCCTTCAGACTTCTGAGGGGGTTGTGGGGCCAAATTCTATCCTTAGAAGCAAGGAACTCTCCCTGGACCTCATCCAGCAGTATTTCTGCAGGTTTAACTCCCTGGAAGTCAGTGGGTGTTTAACTCGAGCAGTAACTGATATTCTGACCCACTTTTTACACAGCACCCTCAATAGCAGTTTACTACACACTTGCAAGAGCAGGGGTAATTTTAGAGCTGATGGAAGTGAGGAGTTGGATGCTCAGCACCAGCCCTTGACACCCCCTGTCCGTGGGAATTGCCCCAGACTTCCAGATCTAAACCCAAACCCAAACCAGGCTTTATACAAACCAACAACTCCTTCAGCATCAGCAGCTTCATCTCAGCTAAACACTCACACCAGGCTTGGAAAGCCAGGGCATCCCTGGGCAGGCTGGGGTTGGATTTGGGAGTCTGTGGCTGGAGGAACTGCAAAGCCCTTGGCCAGTCCCTCCTGGATGTGCTGGCATTCCCTGGCAGGTGGAGCGTGAGGCTGGGAGCAGCAGGGCTGTGGTTACACGAAGGAGCCGCCTGATTCTCCCCGAGCTGCAGGTAACAGCCCCAGCTGCAACTGCTCCAGGAGAGGAGAACAAATACTCTGGATGAAGAGACAGAAAATATCAATCCCTTCCCAGCCAACCAACTGTGGCAGCCAAGGCTTACATTGCAGAGGGGATGGGGGGAAGCATAAAATCAATTTATTTTCCTCTGACACCAGTTTTATGCTGATTCCTCAGAATCCATCCCATTTTCCTGCACTGAGATTTCCCTTACCACACCTGTACTCAGAGATCTGGAGAGCCTCCTCCTTGGAATTCTCTCCCTCTACTCCACTCTCCTGAGTCCTCACCTGCAGAGCTGCATCCAGCTCTGGGATTCCCAACAGGAGGATGACATGGAGCTGCTGGAGTGAGGCCAGAGGAGTCCACGGAGACGCTCCAAGTGCTGGAGCCCCTCTGGAGACAGGCTGAGAGAATCGAGAGTGCTCAGCCTGGAGAAGAGAAAGCTCCAGGGAGCCTAAAGGGGCTCCAAGAGAGCCAGAGAGGGACTTTGGACAATGGCCTGGAGTGCCAGGACGAGGGCAAATGGTCCCAAGTTGCACCAGGGGAGGTTTAGGTTGGATATCAGGGAAAATTTCCTCACCCAAAGGGCTGTCTGGCCCTGGCACAGCTGCCCAGGGCAGGGAGGGAGTCCCCATCCCTGGAGGGATTTAAAAGCCGTGTGGATGTGGCACTTGGGGATGTGGGTCAGTGGTGGCCTTGGCAGTGCTGGGAATGGTTGGACTCAATCTTGGAGAGCTTTTCCAAACTAAACAATTCTGTGATTTTATTTCTCCATCTGCATCTCTCCCACAACAAAGCTGCCTGATCCCATCACTGCTGCTGGAGACCCAACACCTCCAAATTTTTCACATTCACAAATATCCCAATGAACACCTAAACTACAAAAACCCCTCCAGCTCCT
>VZRJ01000977.1:161678-179322 GCA_013397565.1 Ptilonorhynchus violaceus
AAACTGAGCACAAATTGGGCAACTCTGGAGAAATAAAGTGACAAACACAAGCAAAGACCATGAATCCCAGCTCAGCACCACAAAACCCAGAACTACCATGAGGGAAGTGTGAGACATGGGCTTTAAAATGCATGGATATGTCCTACACGATTACTGTTCATCACTGCAGGGCTCCAACATGCTCCTGTGATGGAACGGAACGGAACGGAACGGAAAGGAAAGGAAAGGAAAGGAAAGGAAAGGAAAGGAAAGGAAAGGAAAGGAAAGGAAAGGAAAGGAAAGGAAAGGAAAGGAAAGGAAAGGAAAGGAAAGGAAAGGAGGAAAGGTGGAAAATGGAAGAAAGCTGGAGAGGGACTTGGGACAAGGGCCTGGAGTGCCAGGGAAAGGCGGAATGGCTTCCCACTGCCAGAAGGCAGGGTTAGATGGGATATTGGGAAGAAATCCTTCCCTGGGAGGGTGGTGAGGGGCTGGGATGAATTCCCAGAGAAGCTGTGGCTGCCCCTGGATCCCTGGAAGTGTCCAAGGCCAGGCTGGACGGGGCTTGGAGCAGCCTGGGATAGTGGAAGGTGTCCCTGCCCATGGCAAGGGGTGGAATGGGATGAGCTCTAAGGCCCCTTCCAACCTCAAACCAGTCTGTGATTCTATGAAAGGGGAATAAATCCATGAATTTTGACATCACCTTGTGTAAAACTGATTCTGCCAACTGGAATTTGCTTTATCATCTTGCAAGCACAGAGATATTTCTTCTACGAGGCTACAACATTGTGTACTGGATATTTGGAACGAGATATACTTTTGGAACTAGAGGATCTTTTAAGCTCCCTTCCAATCCAAGACATCCACCAGCATCTCTCCTCTAGTTTTCCCTGCTTCCCTCAGAATTGCTTTTTCTCTGTAATTCCACTTAGAGTTACACTGATGAGGTGCTTCTACTGTTTCATTTTCCGGCACGGCCCCAAATATCCACTCCCAAAGGACTCTGGATCAAGGAATCTGCACCCTCAGTCGCCTTGTGAAGATCCTGTTGCCAAAGATAACCTGGCCTAGAAAATTAATATATGAAACATGCAATGCAAATGTGCTCCACTACGTGAACAAAGTGTGAGATCTTCGTTTGGCTAAAATGGGAACAGCAAGTTCTTCAGTTTTCTATAAGTTCCTTTGTAAATGTGCACGTTAAAAATAATACTCATTAAAGTGCTTAAATGCAATAAAATGGAACTATTTCCTTACTGCATACAAATGAAGCCAGTATCAAAGTACTGGTTTTTTTCATTTGTATTAATTTATTATTGAATTATAAATACCTAATGTATGAAGCTAATACATACACAGCGCTTTCCAAACACTAATTCATGACATCCTTCCAAGAATGCAGCAGCAGCAAATAATTCCCAGAATATTCTGGCTTCAATCTCAAAGCGTGTTTTTACTTCAATTTTTTTTTAAGGAGTACGTATTTAAGCAGTCAACAAAACAACTGAAAGAGGTGAAGTGTGATCCCATGAAGTCACTCAGCCTCCTGACTGATCCCAAGGCCATCACACAGCGCTGCCTAAATGAACTGCAACTGGAATTCCCGAGATCCAAATTATTTAAACAGACATCCTGGAAGCAAACAGAAGAGCAGTCCTACCAGTGACCCCTGATGGGATTTCAGAGATTCCAGGTTGCTCAATTAACAGGCAGCCCTAAAATCAGTGCCTTGCTTGGAGGAAGTTCTCCCAGGTAACCTGCCAGGAGAGGAGGAGTCTCCAAAAGCACAATTTGCAGAAATTTGGGTTATTTGGGGCGTGAGAAGCAGCTGGGATTGGGGAAACGGCTCTGTCCTGCACCTCTTATGGAATGATTTGATTTTCCAAAGCATCTGAAGAATATTAGAGGGATTTTAATGCGTTGGTAAGGTTAATAATCACACATTTACCTGATGTAACCGCTCTGTTATTTTACACAAACCTGCACTATCGGGAAAATCCCCCCCATGCTTCACGAGACGCCACAAAAAAGAGGCTGTTCCTCATCCCGTGCTCTCCTGCCAAACCCAATGAAGTCAGCACAGGCACAACATGTTTATACAACATTAAGGGTTCACGTTAAGCTGAAAGCAAGCAGGAAATTTGACTTTCAGATTGACAAACGAAGAGTGCTCGTGTATCCTGGTGTCTGCAACAAAGGAGCCGGTTGTGTTCTTGCCCACCGCGACTCCCTAACAAACCCTCCTCCCTGGAAGGGTGGTCAGAGCTAAGGTCACAGCACCCTCCATCTGCATTTCAGATCTTGACTTTCGTTGGCTTTACTACTTCTTTCGGCATTAAATATGAATGATGTTCCCCGAACCATTCGGAACATTAATTATAAGGAAATAAACGTAGGGAAACGTACGGCTCCGGTCATTGTTCACCCACGGAACGACGACCAGGAGCTCCCAGCAAAGTGCTAAAATATAAAAGGGCCATGTTCATTCATGTATTGGTCCAAGCTGCAGCACTATAAAGTACATCAAAAGGTGTTAATGGTTTCAATATTTATCTGCTGCAGGGAAGCACTCTAAAAAGAAGACAGAAAAAAATTTCTGCTAATGGCTGTGTCTCTCCATTAAAATGAAAAGCTTAATGCATCTTATAATCAGAGGACAATTTGCAAATCATTAAGAGAAATGTAAAATTCCATTAAAATACAAATCAAGAGTCCCTCACCGGACTAATAATCTTTTTGATATTATTTTGCATTTCACTATTTCTGTTCCCAATATCCAGGCACCACAAATGATCAGTTCTTGAACATGCTATTTACCACAGCCTACTTCTTTAACGAGAGACTGAGAGAAGTATAATCTGCTATTCAGAGCAGGTACTAATGAAGAATTCCATATATTCTGAAATTTAATTAAAACCCCAAAGATTTCAAATTAGATGCAATTTGAAATGCCTGGGGCAGAAATACATGCACTTGCGTGGCAAGGGTATCACGCTGAAAGTTGATACCGTAATTGGTCTTGATGTATTTTTGTGTTGCCAGGCTGAAGCACAGAACTCATAACCATATAAAAATTCTCTGTAGATTACCTGCTCATTGAAAATGCCATCACTCAGGTAGTTCTCTACTAAATTACCATGCTACTAAAATGCACAAAGTGATTCGAAGAGAAGAGTGGCACAGCTGGTCGACGCTGCCAATGAGTTATGCATGCGTCGACGCTGCCTTTTTTCTTAGTAAAATATGCTCAGTTGAATATTAAAATATAATTGGCATTCAACCTAAGTAGCTTAAACCATTTTGTTATCTTCTTTTAAACCGATTTGGCTCCTCCACAGTTATTTTCAAGGATGCGATTCACAAACTAATGACACCATCACATTCAGCTAGATTTGTACTATTTTACATTTGTCATAAATAGGGACAATTTCTACAGCCTTCTAGGGATGTCCTTTAATACTGGCTCCTCTTGAACATCAAAGGCCCAATTCATGGGGAAAAAAGAAAGGAAGGAAAAAAAGGAGTGTGCCATTTATGTTGTTCTTGCATATTTTATTCTGAGAGGAGTGTGGGATGCAAATTTCTAGCGAAAAGTGTGTTTTTCCAGTTAAGCAAGTCCTTGTTTTCCCTGGAATAAAATGGTGAGCAAATAAACCGGTCAGGAGACGTGGCCAAACATCTTGGAAATGGGTCAGAAAGGGGCACCCTTAGGTCAAGCAGCAGCAAAATACCTTATAATTTTTTTTCCCCTCAGATGGATTTATTTATTGCCCCATACATAACATAAAGGCTGTCGGAAATGCCACTATATTGTCATTTCCCAAAAAAAAAATTAATGACACTACTTAGAAACAAGGTGCTCACCATAGTAACAGTCCCATTAAGCACATTACCTTTGAAATACCAAACAGGTTAAATGAATATGAGTATTGATGATATTTCCCATCGATACAGGGTTTTAAGTAAACTTGCCTGAAAGTTCATTAATAAAACGGGTGTGGGAGGCTGTATTTATAAAATCCTTTCCTTTTATCTTGATTGCATGGGTTTTTATTAAGGAGGGGTGCAAAGGTTACGTGGGGCTGCATGTGTGGCAAGCAAGCCAACAAATCAAAGGAAAAATGAATTAAATTAAACTTATTCCTCACAGGTCTGCAATGAGAGCAGGCTGCTGAGGTCTGGGGCCACGGGTGAAGATGATGAGCACATGACTCCGGATAAAAAAGTCATTTTCCTACACTGGTGGTGTTTTTCCACCTTCAATTCTTACCTTTTAATCTAAACCTCATATTCAAGCAGCAATGTCAAAAGTTACTGGGTTGGTCAAAATATTTCTTAGATCAGGGTCAACTGATTCCTTTTATTTCATGGGGAGAAAAGGGATGTGATTTTGAACAAATTCACTTTATAAAGAAGCCTCACACGCACGTGGCTTTTAGAGCTGCTGATTTTACAGTGACACTGCCCTGCCTTTGGTCCAACTGCAGCTCTGTGCAAACATACGGAATGGTTTGGGGTGGGGAGGGATCTTCAAGATCAGCTCATTCCATCCCCTGGAATGACAACCTTCTGCTATCCCAGGCTGCTCCAAGCCCTGTCCAACCTGGCCTTGGACACTTCCAGGGATGGGGCAGCCACAGCTTCTCTGGGAATTCCACCCCAGCCCCTCCCCACCCTCACAGGGAAGAATTTCTTCCCAATATCCCATCACCAAAACAAACCCTTCCTTTGGAAACAAAAGCCTGGTTTTGGAATAATTTCAATATCCACACATCTCTGCAGCTATTTCTGAGCCTTGACTTGCTCGAATACCCCCAAATTCTCGGAGAACAAGTGCAAATATTGCCATTTTACAGGTGAACCCTGGCTGTGCATCTTCAATCCACTCTTACCCGAAAAACCCTCTTTAGAAAATGCTGCTTTATTCTAACTGTGGCCTGCCTGTAACCATGTCAAGAATATTGGCAAGAAAGGATTGTCCTACTGAAAATGCAATGAATTTTTTTTAAAAAATGACCCTTTCACTGCTTTCCCCATGACAGGACAGACGCGCTGCTCTCTCCACCCTCAGACTCTTTCAAGGTCACATCAGGTGATGGTTACCCTGCAAGGCTCTACCAAAACCCCATGAACATCTGGAATCAGTGCTTCCAAAAAGGAAATTTGCACCTAAGAGGGCCTGAATTGTCCTAAATGGCTCGTATTTGGCAGACAATTTACCCCATGAACAGTGAACTCCAATAAAAGTACTTAAGATACACTCAAACCCACAAAAGCTTCCACTGAAAATTATGGGAATTTTGCTCTGAATTCAACAGGAACTGGGACAGGAATTTTGTAAATCTTTCTGTCCAGAATGCATTTATATTGATTTTTTTTGTTTATTTTTGGTTTTAAGTACATACAGTTGATAGAAAACAATGGGCCAACTGGGCTGGAAAAAGGATCTGAGATATAAAAGTAACAGGGCTAGTTTGGGGTTTTGTTGTTTCCATTTTTGAAGGTTGCAGAGGATTGATTTCTGTTTGCAGAAAATTGTAGGAAAGTATTGGATTGTAAAAATCCATTAAATGTCTCGCAAAACAGTGACTTTCTGCTTATCAAAACTCCTCTCACATGAAATGGTAATAAAAGAAGATGCCAGTCTCTGGAATTTGAATTTTGAGTTGGCAGCCAGAAATAGGGAAGCTTGTCATCTCTGTGCACTTGAATCTGCCATGTCCAGATATGTGAAGTACGAACGTTTTCGAGCAGATTATTTCATATTTAACACTTTCTAAAAGCCTAAATGAAAATGTATTTGCATGTCTGATGAAGCTGCAGGGCTGAGAAAGGGAAAATCAGAAATATTTCTCAACTTTTTTTCTTTAATGAACTGAATCTCTACTACAAAATTAAGAGAATTTCACGAAGTGCAGCATAAATCAATGGTAAAAATGACATTTTGTGTTTGTCTAGAAAAGGGCCTTGCCGCCTCCTCAGCAAGTGAACCAACAGTGCAGCTCAAGATATAAATACAAAATATAAATACAGAATCCCAGGATGGTTTGGATTGGAAGGAACCTTCAAACTCATCCCATTCCACTTCCTTCCACTATCCCAGGTTGCTCCAAGCCCTGTCCAATCTGGCCTGGGACACTTCCAGGGATGGGGCAGCCACAGCTTCTCTGGGCACCCTGTGCCAGGGCCTCCCCACCCTCCCAGGGAACAATTCCTTCCCAATATCCCATCTAACCCTGCCCTCTGGCTGTTTGTATAACCTGGTGGATTCTCACTTTCCCAGCTGAATGTATTGGATTTTCCATTTTTACTGGAAAAAAGGGAACCAGGGAGAGACGATGCTGGGACAGGCTGACTCCTGGTCTCCCTGCTGGCTGAGTTTGCTGCTTTTCCAATTGAGGATGCTTTAAACATAAATAAATATATATACACATATCCAAGGTAAAGGAAGGAAATCTCAGAGACTAGTCCTGGATGTAAAATCTGATCCTAAGTCTCAACTTAATGACACCTGAGCAAAAAGGTCACCACAGGAGTGACCAAATACATTGAACCTGAACATGTACATGCCTGAAATATGAAAATATGTGCTTAAAAACTTCCAGACAGTTTATCCATAAACTGGCACCTGAAGCTTCAAACTTTTCAGCTTTACTTGACAATATCTCAACCAAGTCAACGATTCTTATGATTTTTTTTTAAATTGTAATTTAAAGGAAGGGAAGAGAGATCTGTAATTCATTTTAGTAATGTAAATGCTTTTCTTATTTAAATAATTTTTATCTATTGAAAAATGTCTTTGGCTAAATTGTTTGTGAGAAAAATTTACTCTCAGGATACCATAATTAGGGGAGCAGCACAGCCACTGAAATGACTTTTAAATATAAGCATTTAGAGGATGTTAACTTTGTATCTGAGAAGCAGACAAATTAACAGACCCACAGTCTCGTGATTTGAGCATTCCAACCACAAAAAGAATAAGAAAATGCTTCGGCCTTTGCTAAGTCACAGTCAGAAAATACAGAAAAATCCACTTTTCTTTCTTAATTTGATGCAGGCTGGGATTTTTTTATAGCTTAGAATGTGCAAAACCAGTAAAAGAAAGGTGCTACTGCCCCTCCTGGAAGGGTGCAGAGTACTCAGGATGTAGCTGTGGGAAGATTTTCTCCATGGGAGCTTTCCAGGGGGAGAGACCCCACAGCCCTGCAGACCCAGGGAGAAGGGGGGAGTCGAAGGATGACTCTGACTCCACGGAGGTGACACCAGAGAGTGAGGAATTCCTTCAGCCCATGACTGGTACTTCCCTGTGCTCCCAGCACTCCTGGGCAGGGCCGTGGCAGGTTCCCAGCCCACGCCGTGCAGAGCGAGCGTCTGAACGAGGAGGAAATCACAGGGTAATTATTGATTACAGGCCTGGCTGCGTCACCTCGGAGGGAGAATGGAGGTGCTCCCAGCTCCTTTGAAGACTCGGTGCTCCCATTATGTATGAGGTGTTTCATCAATATCCCCTCTTGGATGAATAACAGACATCACACACGGGGAATTTCAGCTGCAAAACTCTCGCTGCTCTCCATCCTCGGGCTGCTCCTCACGGATCTTTGCACAGCTGGGCTCTGCCTTTGGCTTGGATAATCACAGAATCATGGAATGGTTTGGCTTGGAAGGGACCTTAAAGACCATTATGTTCCTGTCCATGGGCTGGGACACCTTCCACTATCCTACGTTGCTCCAAGCCCCGTCCAACCTGGCCTTGGACACTTCCAGGGATGGGGCAGCCACAGCTTCTCTGGACAACTGTGCCAGGACTCCACCACCCTCCCAGGGAACAATTCCTTCCCAATATCCCATGTAAATCGACTCTCCTTGAGTTTAAAACCAGTCATGCCCTAATGCCACTTCCACACCCGCTGAGCCCTGACAAGAGCTCACAGCCCTTCTGAAGGAACAGGGGGACTGAGCTGGGCTGAGGGAAAGGCTCAGCTCTGCTCCAGGCCTAAACCCTTCAGGACAAGGACCTGATGGAGGAACTCCACCCTCAGGAATCTAAACAACTCATTCCACGAGGATGGCACAGCACACAAGGAGCAGAAGCCCAGGGCTGCTGCTCGTCACAGGGCAAAGCAAAACTCTGCCGCGTCTCCAATTTCCTCTGCTCGTGCTGCTCTAATGAGCCATCTGGTCTGCACACACACAGCCACCCCTGCTGCCACCACAGCCACCCCCTGCACAGCACGGCAGAGGGAAGCAGAATATCCAGGAGTGGCCAATCCAGCAGCAATTCCGCTTTCCCAGATTCCCAGCGCCTGCCCCGTGCCACAGACCCACACATCACCCAGCCCACGCACCGCCTTCGAAGCAGTAACAGCCCAGTTCTCTTCTTCGGCTAGAAAGGGGACTAATGATCAGGATACATTAAGAGCAATTAATCATTTCCCATTAGGAATGTTCAGGGATTTTGCTGAGGTGTTCCCACTCGGAGGAGTGGGAAAACCTGACTAACTCTTCGCTCAGTGAAATTCAACATTGGTCGTGACACAGCTGGTTGAAAAATCCCCCGTTTTCAATTATGCTTAAAAATAAATATATTGGCTGCATATAAACTGGAGAGCCAAGTAAGGAGAGAACTCCTGGAGGTGTTGGGGCACCAAAATTTTCCCTCTCTACAAACTTCTGGCTCTCCACAACTCCCTGACAGGAGCGGGCAGCCAGGTGGGGGTCAGGATCTGCTCCCAGGGAAAAAGGGACAGGAAGAGAGGAAATGGCCTCAAGTTGTGCCGGGGAGGTTCCAACTGAAAATTAGGGAAAACTTCTTCATGGAAAGGTTGTCCAGCCCTGGCACAGCTGCCCAGGGCAGTGGTGGAGTCCCCATCCCTGGAAGTGTTCAAAAAACCTGTGGATGTGGCACATGGGGACATGGGCTAGCGGTGGCCATGGTGGTGGTCCTGGTGGATGGTTGGGCTTGATCTTCAAGGTCTTGTCCAACCCTAATGGTTCTGTGATTCCATGATTATCCTGCCTGCCTCAAGCTGTGCTACAGCATCAGCACTTCAGATTGCACCTTTGCCAATGCCAAGTTATGAGAGGAATGGTTAATTCTGTATTTTAAGTGCTTTTAAACACATTTGCCCCATTTAACAGTAATTTAGAAAATTAAAGGCACTTCAGAAAAATTTAGGACATATGAGGAGCCACTGAAACAGCAAACACAGAAATTTTACAGGATTTTTAATAAAGTAAGTACAAAGCAGAACACATCTACTTTCTGAATTTGCAAAATCTCTCTGTTTTTGTTATCTCAGAGTTGATTGTCACAATTTCTCTCCACAAGGAACTATGTCTTCGAAGCTGGCACAAAAGCAGCTGCAGAAAACTGACCATGGATTGAGAAGTGTTTCATTCCAAAAGCACTTTACACTTTTTTTGTTAAATGAGGAACCTCTTTAGTGTGTTTGACATCAGCAAAACCTTCCCTGTCCTCAGATGATGTTAGCACAGAAAAAGAGTAATAAAATTTGATATAAGCACTGATTTTAAAGAAATTGTGCAATAGCCAGACCTGATCACAAAAGCACTTGAGGATGGGACTTGAATGCCCTATCCAAGAACCACACTGTAAATGCTCATATTTACAGGGAAGGGGAAAAAAGAAGGGCCAAAGGTTTTGATGATCATGGAACCACAGAATCTCTGACTGGTTTGGGTTGGAAGGGACCTTAAAGCTCATCCAGTTCCATCCCTGCCATGGGCAGGGACACCCTCCACTGTCCCAGGGTGCTCAGGGCCCCGCTTGAAGAGCTGCTGCTGAACAGAAATGCAAAAAAATCAGAGTGATGAGAAAAAGCCTTTCTGGCTTTGGATCCTCTGCTCTCACTGATGTTTGTTCTGCGTTTTTAAGTGCCTGGAGAAATGAGTAGGCACTTTCAAATGTAAATGTGTAAAAGTAAATAAATACCAAATTCCTAATTTAGCAAAACTGCAATTCTGATGTGCAGATAAACTGAAGTGCAATCCATCGTAATTTAATTTTTACCTCACCTTTCTCCTACGTAACTTTTAAAACTAATTCCTTCAAATTTTTGACATCTATTGCCACATTCCTTCCACTAAAATATTTTTTTCTATTTTATGAAAGTATTACTAGGAGAAAGTCACAGAAGACCAGAAACGCTCTCACATCGTTGTGATTGGAGCCAATTAATTCTTCATTAGCGTTTCCATGACGTAGGTGCCTTCCCCCAATAAAACACACACACCTGGGCCCAGTCCAAGAGCAAATAGCTGAACTAAATTAAAACAGCCTGAACATGCACGTGTTCCACTGAGAACTCTGCCCTGCAGCCCCTGCCCAGCACCCAGCCTGGCATGCAGCTGCTCAAACCTCCCGAGGACCAGTGCTCAGTGGGACCACCAGTCCCACCCCTCACAAGGTGTTGCAGAGACCCTCAGCCACTAAACACTCTTGGCTGGGATGGTGAGCTTGGATGGTGCTGAAGAACTTTCTTTCCTCCCCCCAGCAATTCGAGGGTGATGATTGTTTCCCTCAAGAAGCTTCCTGTTAACAAACCAGCAGTGCTTGGACCAAGGAATTTCATTCACAAAGCTGAAGAGAATTCAGTAGCCCATTTGGGAAAATTAATGAAAAGAAAAAGCACTATTTTAAATGTTTTATAATCTTCTGGTGGATAATCTGGGAAGCAGAATTCCCCTGCTGTTGTTCAGAGATGGCAGGAGCAGCAGCAGTTAATATTTCCCACCCAGCTTTGCCCATTCACATCCACCTCAATGGTAAAGTTTCCACAACACGGCACCAAATTTCAGCCCAGCCAATAAAAAAATTCCTCAGTACCACCCTGGAGCTTGACTGTGAAAGATCTGGCAATGAGGAATTTGCAAAACATGGAATGGTAAGCACAGAAGAACCTCATGGAAACAAAGGTGCTGTGCAAAGCCCACAGAACCTGAGACTCCCTTATTCACCGAGGAATGGTGACATTCAGGGGCAGACAGAAGGCACTGCAAACATCTCAGACTTTGATTATTATGATTATTATGATTATTATTATGATGATTATGATGATTATTGTTATTATTATTATTAAAGATAATGGGATCTGTTTTATTTCAAGTGATTGATTTCCGTTACCAGGTCTTGAGGAACACAGACAATAAATGGGGAATGATGAGGAGGAACTTTTTCTCAGGTGTTGTTTTTTCTAAATTCATAAATAGCACAACTTCTTGGTAACAATCGTTCTTTGTTTAAAAATATGAGCATATTATCTAAGATAACTCTGAGGAATAAAACCACAGCCACCTTACCTGTCACTGACTGCATCCATGGCACATGACTATTGACAGGGACATGGAACCACAGAACCACAGAACTGCTGAGCTTGGAAAATCCCTCTCAGACCATCAAGTCCAACTGTTCCCCCAGCACTGCCAAGGCCACCCACGTCCCCAGGTACCACACCCACATGGCTTTTAAATCCCTCCAGGGATGGGGACTCCCCGCACTGCCCTGCACAGCTGTGCCAGGGCTTTCCAGGAAGAAATTTTCCCTAATATCCAATCTAAACCTGCTGTGGTGCAACTTGAGGCCGTTTCCTCTCTTCTTGTCCCTTGTTCCCCGGGAGCAGAGCCCAACTGCACCTGGCTGCACCCTGCTGTTGTAGAGAGCCATGTCAAAGCCTCAACCCTCCTTTTGCTGGCCAAAAGCTACTTTAAGTAGCCACCACCTCACTGAGCAGCTCAGAACCCCTCAGATGTGTTCATACTCCAACCCTTCAGTGTCAGCAGCTGAACCACATCATTTTTACAGTCCAAGGGTGAGGGAGACGGGAGCCAGCGCCCCGGGCTGATGGGAGCGGGCAGGGGAGGGTGGCACTGACCTCTCTGGAGCAGGGGGTGGTGGAAGGCTGGCACGGGCAGGGTGCCAGTGGTGGCCGGCTCACAGAAGTAGGCTCGCAGCCAGGCCGTGCACTGCTGCAGGGGCTCCGTCATCTCCTCCGCCCCCTCGCACACCTCGCACGCGGCCGAGGACTCCGCCCTGCCGAGAGAGACAGAAACGCACCATTACAGCGGCAAAAATGACCAAACCAGGCCGGATGGGGCTCTGAACAACCTGGTCCAGCAGAAGGTGTCGCTCGGGTGGAACAACACGGTCCTGAAGGTCCCTTCCAATCCAAACCATTCTGGGATTCTGTCGTAAAACCGAATATTCACACTCTCTGCATCAGCAAAATGAAAACCTCAAAACATTTACTCTGGAGTCAGACTCTTTTTGTCTGCTCAGAGAAAAGTGAAGAGATTCCTCAGAGCAGTAACAAAAACTGACCCTCATCACCTCTACACATGCAAAGGTGACACAATGTTATATACACCTGTAAAAAATCCATGGAAGACTGGTACGAGGAAAATGCCGTAAGTGGGAAATGTCAGGGAGCAAGAAGACACCCAAGCCTATGGTGGATGACACATCCTTGTGCTTCCAGGGTGGATGGAGGTGAGGCTCCTCCTCCACATCCCCCAGGGGCGCAGTCCCTTGTCCCCAGGGCCCATCCCTGGGGAAAGGAGGGAAGGAAGCAGCTCCGAGCCGCTCCCGTGCTTTCCTCTGCCCCGCTTCCTCCCAGTGCCGTGGCAGGTCTCTGCTTCCCTCCCCTGATTGAATTGGAAGGAAGCAATTGAGAATTCATTTGATTTTCAATGGCAGCTCGTGCTTGCAGGGGCTGAGGAGCAAAGCGAGCGAACAGAAGGCACCTGTAAATAAAAATGTGCTTCTTGCGCCTTTCTTTCTCCTTTTCCTCTGGAAGAGCAACATGTGTATGAGAGTGATGAGAAAGTGAACACTGGATTTGCACATACCCAGTGTTTTCCAACCTGTATGTTTTCAGGGATGCAGGGTAGTGCTAGGAAAGGGGTGGTGGTGCTCTCCTGTTGCTTCCCAAGCCTGACGTGCGGTGGGGGATCTCTCAAAACTGCAGAGACCCGTGTCGGGACACCAATAAACCAACAGCCCATTAGCAATGCATCCATGAGAAATGATAGAGACAACATCAAGGGTCACGGCCAAAACAGCAAACCCTGCCAGCAACCTTAACATATCCAGAACCTTCAGCACCACTGATGAGCCATCCAAAGGTTTCCTGATTCTTGCAGGTTTTTCTCCCAGCTGGAAATACAGCCAGAGCCAGAAGTTCCTCAGTACTGTGCTGACAGACCTCAACAGCAGAGCCTTCTGGTGAGAGGGTGGATGTGGCCCAAAGCAGGGAAATGAAGAGAAAACTGCAGCAATATCAAAATAAGTGTGAACCTGAGACAAGGGAAGAGAAAACCAGAGCAACCGTGCCAGCCAGGTATGGGCACGGAGCAAACCAACCCCAATTCCTGAGCGCACTGGGAGGGAGGGAAAATATTCCGTGAGACTCCTGTGAGCAAAAAGCCAAAGCCAATGAACCAAGTGATGTTCCAGCACCGGCATCAAAGCCACGGGCACTGCTCTTGCCACGAGGCAGCTATGCAGAGAGCCCCAACATCCCCGGCGCTCGATCCAGCCCAGCGCGCGGAGCCGGACGCGCCGGGATGTCGGGATAATCAGCGCAGCCTCCGGACAGGACAAAGGATGTGCCGGCGGGAGCCGGGGCAGGGCTGCCCTCAGGAGCGGAGCCCTCGCTCGCCCGGTGCCTGATCAAACGGGCCTGCCCTGCCATTCCCCCAGCCCCACCTCACTCTCTGATGAATTGTCACCCACCGAAGGCCACCTGATTACTGATGAGGAAGTGGAGGGACACGGAGACGGGCGGTTACAGCACCCCGGTCAAACCGGAGCCCGTGGCTTGGAGCAGAGGCAAAACAAATCTGAAGGATCAGCTTTGGATCCAGTTTGGTGGGAATTAAGCGCAGTTTTATTTGTCTCTTTGCATTTATTTATCAAATTAATGCTTTCGATTTTTCTTTTTGTGTGTGAAGTAGGATCAACTTGCTTTATGAAACTGATATCTACTGTATGTTATTTTTCTAATTAATAATCTCTCTGCTATAAAAAAAGCTATGAGAATCCATGCACAAAGTTTTTTGCATGAATCCCCATGACGTGGACCTCGAAACAAGCTCCCACCATCATGGATAATCCATTATCTCACACAGGTATAACACAGCAGAATATGGCTCTGTTTTACTGTGGATTTTTGGAGCTACAGCAAAATAATAATGACAGAATATAATGATAATAACGCCTCTGAAACCTGGGAGAGACGTGGGGAGACTTTTCTGCTCCATTTCTCCAGAAGAGCATAGAAAGCACTCAAAACTATGGTTGCCTTATGTTTTTCACATCATCTTGTTTCACTTTCTTGGGAGTCTGGAAATCATTTGGACTGCAATGTCACCATATAACAGAAAAACTCCGTCTCCTCGTGGCTCTGGGAGCAGCAGCTCCGGGCTCTGCCTCCAACTGCAGACAGGGACCAGCCCAAGGTACCAAAGCACCTTCATCCGCCCCCAAAACAGGTGGGGAGCAGCGTGTTCCAGGGAGACTCTGGGAGCACCTCCCAGTGCCTAAAGGGGCTCCAGGAGAGCTGGAGAGGGACTTGGGACAAGGGATGGAGGGACAAGACACAGGGAATGGCTTCCCAGTGCCAGAGGGCAGGGATAGATGGGATATTGGGAAGGAATTGCTCCCTGTGAGGGTGGGGAGGCCCTGGCACAGGTTGTCCAGAGAAGCTGTGGCTGCCCCTGGATCCCTGGCAGTGTCCAAGGCCAGGTTGGACAGGGCTTGGAGCAGCCTGGGATAGTGGAAGGTGTCCCTGCCCATGGCAGGGGTGGCACTGGATGGGCTTTAAGGTCCCCTCCCTCACACACGTTCCTCACTTCTACCAGGTGTTCCATGACAGGAGTGTTTGGATAAAATTTGCATTTTTAATTTTTTTTTTAATTGCTGCTTTTAAGAGCAGTGCCCTGCCACTGATGAACACCTCAAAATTATTTTGGTGGGACCATTCTCCCAGCAGTTCCACACCAGAGGCTTTCCCAACACCTGCCACCTCCATGGCCAAGAAAGGAAACGCTCTGCAAGCAGGAATGAACTGCTTTCCAAGAATGCACAGACTCCTTTTCCTGTAGGATACAAACTCCATGTGCCAACGCACACACCGAGAGCTTCAAACTGGCAGGGAGTTAAAAAAAAGGAAAACCTTCATATTAATTTTGCTTGGCTAGAGATGGTGACAGCTATTCCCAGGAATTTGACAGCATTAATGAAGAAAAAGAAGGCACATAACTAACACATGGGTGTCTTCTGCTGGCCCTCCTCCTGTTCCTGCCCTTCCCTCTTCCCCTTTCCCTTTCCAAAGTTGCAGAGCAGCACTCCTTCCACCAACTACCTTGGCATTAAATATCCGACTGGAAACACCAGCTGCTTTTTAAAGGATTTTCTCAGGCTTCAAAGGCCACAAGTACATTTCAAAAAGCAAAGTCAAAGTGGTCTCAAAACATTCATAAGAAGAGCAGACGAGTTACATCATGGGAAATTCCCCCCCTTGTAGGAAATTCCTTTGCTCAGTGTTAAGATTTCTTGGAAGGTTTCTGAACACCCTGCTCCAGGCATGGATCTTTGAGCATTTCTACATCAAAACTGACAGAAAAAGTCGAAATTTAGAGAAAAACACCCACCTAAGACTCATATTAACTACCTGTGCCTACACTTTAGGAATGAAAAAGGGGCCTTCTTAATGTCCTGCCCCTGGTGATCCCCAAGGAAAGGATCACAGAGGCACCAGGAGGACACAAGGTGGTGCCTGAAGTGGTCGTTCATTATGTTTTACCTATGGAAAGCTTAAGCCTTAAACCTGTGATTCAACAAGATGCAATTTTTACTTTTATACAGGAAATAGAATAAGCACATTCATAGGGGAAAAAAAAAAACCTAAACAAAATACATAAGAAATTTGATTGCTTTGCTTTCACGCTGGAGAATTTTATTATTTCTCCTTAAAAAGTAACAACACCTTTTTTTTTCTTGCAGTGGGGATAGAATCATGAGAAACATTTGTGTAAAACACATTAATACTATTTAAATCACTTCCACTTTCACCACAGTCTGTCAGTGCACTTGTTCTCATTCCCAAATTGTGCTGGGTGATGCCTGGCATCCCAAAAAATTCAAAGTGGAGGTTTCTGTATTTTCACCTGGTCAACAAGCAATTGTTGCTGTGGGGGTTTAGTGTGTATTTTATATTTTATTTTATTTTATTTCACTTTTTGACCTGTAATTTTTTTGTTTACAGTAACATGGCAGCCTCTAACATGTCAGCAGAGTCACATGTCTGCCTTAATTTTTGGAGATGGTAAATGGATATTCAGCTGCATGTCACTCACCTACATGGCGTTACAGGGTGATGCTTCATGAAAACTACAAATTACTCCAACACAGTAAAACCCCTTGTTTTAAGCTATAAAAAGACATCTAAAAATAAAAATATATTTTTTCAAGTTGGATGTCTCTCACAATGAGCCCTTTTTCCAGGCCAGGGACCCACTGCTGCTGCCGCAGAGCTCCAGCCTGCGCTGGTGAAGTCCAAGAGAGCCCAAGACCAGTCCCAACACGGGAATCTACCACCGGATCAGGGCTTTCACACACGGCAGCTATTCCATACCACTCCTCCTGCAATCCTATATATTTCTTTCCATTGCAGCCCTCCCTAAAGCCTGCCTGCGCACGGGGAGCCAGCTGGCTCCGGCGGCCGCGCAGCTGAGAGGTCTCTTCCCGAGGCTCCGTCCCGGCCGTGGCTCCGCTCTGACTTCTCGTGTTTGCACGGGATGAAATGAAGGAAAAGATGGTTTTAGCAGAGGGGGAGGAAAGCAGCACCACCACCTGTTTCAGTTTAACGGGCTCCTTCCAAAGCCCTTGCCAAGAACTGGGAGTTTCTAAGGCGCTTCCAAAATAAACATGTAAGCAGCAGATTGGCTTCGGGATCATCCCGAATAACTTAACCATGATGAAAAGCAGAGAAATGCTGGGAGAAGCCACGTTCTGAAGTGGCAGGATGTTAATTATTTATTTCTGAGCTACTTTTTGCCTCGGTCCTTAATAAACTGAACGGAAACAAGGTGGACCTCGAGCTGTGTCGAAAGGAAGAGGATGTAACACAACAACTCTGCTGGCACATTCCTTGGGAAAAAGCCAAGAGCTGGCAGCTTCCTCAGGATAAATAAGTACCATGAGAGTGTTGTAGCAGCTCCCATATTTATAAAATAGATGTCTATTTATAAAATATTTGTATACATTAAATATAATTGATTGGTTGAATGTAACATCCAAAAATCGCTTCCACTGCCTGTAGCCACACACGCGTGAGTGTTTTATCCCTGGAAAACTACCTCACCTTCCAGTGGTTTGCCTAAGGAGAGGTTTGGAAACTGAGCCAGTGAAGCCCTTTATTTCAATTTTAAAATTTTCAATGGTTTATTTTTTGGTTAAGATATAAATGAGAAAAGCTCCTCAATTGTGACACAAAAAAATTGCAACTTCTCCTAAGCCTGGAGTCAACAAAGTGCCATTGATACTTGTGGGCAGACTCAGATTACATTACTAATTCTGATTTTTTATTACTACTTTTTTCTAATTTACTATTTTCTAATTTCATAATTTTACTTTTAATTTTTTGGTGTT
>VZRJ01000977.1:179479-184479 GCA_013397565.1 Ptilonorhynchus violaceus
ATATATATATATATACACATATACATACATATATACATATATATACACAAAATAGTTAATAACAGAGCTCCTAAATCAGAGTAAATTTTTACATTTGCAGGACAACTCACTGTTGATCCTCTAGGACCTGAACTTTTGCCATGAAATAGGTAGGAGGGGTCAGTATAATTTAAAAATTATTGTTTTTTAAATGGCTTTTTTTTTGTTTTATCAGCAAGCGACTGAAGACAAGTCCCCGCATAACTCTCATACATGTGAATTCACCACATAAAAAAGTTGCACTATCTGAAAACTGAAGGCTACCTTTTCCTTATAATTATATAGATCTGTGCTTGTCTTACCAAACCATTTTTCTCTTNATTTTTTATTATTTAGTATTTTCTAATTTCGTAATTTTTCTTTTATTTTTAATTTTTTTGGTGGTTTTTTTTGTGATTTTCTTCCCCAATGGCAGGAAGTGCCTGGTGACTGCCCATACAGAGCTCCATAAGGGTCACCAGTATAAACAATTCTTAATATTTATATAAGTCTTTATATATATATATATATATATATANAGAGTAAATTTTTACATTTGCAGGACAACTCACTGTTGATCCTCTAGGACCTGAACTTTTGCCATGAAATAGGTAGGAGGGGTCAGTATAATTTAAAAATTATTGTTTTTTAAATGGCTTTTTTTTTGTTTTATCAGCAAGCGACTGAAGACAAGTCCCCGCATAACTCTCATACATGTGAATTCACCACATAAAAAAGTTGCACTATCTGAAAACTGAAGGCTACCTTTTCCTTATAATTATATAGATCTGTGCTTGTCTTACCAAACCATTTTTCTCTTAGAGAAATAGCCTGAGTTACTTTTCAAGTGGAAGAATCAGTAATGACTAGCACACAAAAAATAACATCAAAATAAGACTTAGTGAGGCAGCATTATTCATTCCACAATGAACACAGAGCGAGCCGACATTTTTACCGAAGCCTTCATTGTGAAATTAACTAAAAATGTATTTTATCCACACCTAAATGCCATTTGAACAGCCTTCCTTTGATAGATGAAGGCTAAAGCCACCCCAAAAGTGCAGCTGAATTATCTGGTCTCTAATGGCTCCAAACCGATTACGGGATGCAGAGCAATCTCGTTAAATTTTATTCCAAAGCTTACTACACTTGTGTTTTCTCTTATTTTTCTATCAATGAAGCCCAGGAGGTTTAAGGACAATTCATTATGTATGAGACCCAACTTACAGTGCTTGACTGTTGATTAATAGCAAAGTTTGCTGTGTGTACATTTGCAGCATTAGATGCATACAATATGCTAACTTATTCTTCCACCGCAGCTAATTATTTACCAAAATGACTACTTGAGACTACAATTTATTAAACGCATGCATCCAGTCTCGATTTGGCCCCAAAAGACAGCCCGGAATGAAGATCTTTTACTTGATGTGACAACTTCTGGAAACAGTGTTATTAATATTGTAAATGTGGCAAATAAAGAGTTCAAATAGCCGGGTGGCTCTGTTGCATTTCTTCCCCACAACTGAATCAACGAACAAAGCGCCTTTTTAGGTTTAAAATTCATGGGGAAGCACATCCTGACATAGTTTAATTTAGCTGCTTATAAATGAAGTGGCTGTATGATGGTAGGGAGAGATTAAAAAAGGGATGAGAGCTGCAATAAACAGCAATCACCCCCCGATTCGTGTCGAACGGCCCCGACGCTGCTCCTTTTAAGGCCTGTTAAGAAAAAATTGATGTATTTAGGGGAGAGCACAAGAACTCAGAACTAAGACTTACTCCTTGGCATGCAACCTGTGCAATATTTTCCCTATTCTGTTTTTATCTGTTATTGGGGATGCAAATTCTTAAGAGATCTGACTGGTGAGAAATTCTGCATCCTCTCTTTAACCCCGGGAAGGAAGCACCTGCACAGAGATTCAGGCATCATATACAAATTCCAAACAAATAATAAACCAAATAAGTATATAATTAAATATATAACACACTAATAAATTAAATTATTGATACGATAAATAATAAATAAACACACCTCTTGAGTAAATACAAAGATATGCAAGCAGCCTCATTTTTCCCCAGACTTTTGCAATTAATGATGTTAAATTTGGGGACCAAAATGGGCTTGCCCAAGCCCATGATCCCTGCAAAGCTGCTGCCTGCTTAATCCAGGCTACCGGTGTGTACCAGCAAACACTTCAAAGAACAGAGTGAGACTCCTGTCTCCACATGCCAAGATAAGGAAAATCAATGTCAATGCCCAAAAGACTCAAGTGATAGCACTGAAGGTCATTAAATGCTACTCACTGCCCTGGACCATTAAAGTTCTGATTGGAATCCTATACAGGGAGACACAGATTTCAAACAAGATCTTGCCCTGGGATGTGGCACTGCGAGACCATGGCGGTGACTTCCCGAGGAACACGTGAAACAAGTCCAAGGAAAACAATGCTCTGTGTGTGTGGGCTTGGCTCCCTTCCCCTGAACATTTATTGTGTTTTCAGAGGAGGGAATCTCATTAGGGACAAAGATCTCTGTTAAAGCAACAGTCACGTGGAAGGACAACCACAAAGTTCTGGTTCTTCAACCACCTCCAGCTTCTCCTGTGCCTCCCAGGGCTCCAAGCCCTTTGTTGTCTCCTCCCTCCCTCAATCCCAGACTGGTTTGGCTTGGAAAGGACCTTAAAAATCATCCAGTGCCACCCCTGCCATGGGCAGGGACACCTTCCACTAGCCCAGGTTGCTCCAAGCCCCATCCAACCTGGCCTTGGACACTTCCAGAGATCCAGGGGCAGCCACAGCTTCTCTGGGCAACCTGTGCCAGGGCCCCCCCACCGTCCCAGGGAACAATTCCTTCCCAGTATCCCATTTAACCCCGCCCTCTGGCAGTGGGAAGCCATTCCACCTTTTCCTGTCCCTACAGGCCATTGTCCACAGTCCTCTGCTTAGCCCACCTTTAGAGTTCTGCCCTTTTTCTCCCCTGGCCACCACCCATCCTCCTGAACTCGCCTGGTCTGGACCATCGCTGTGCTGCTCTGGTCTGACCTTACTGCTCTGCAGCGGATTTTCTGATCCACCTCCCCACTAGTAACCAATTCCAGTGCAGCTTTGTTCCTGTTTCCCACCCACAGCTTTTCCAGACTAATTCCTGCTCTCTCCAGATTTCATCCTGCATGTTTCTACCTCACTTGTGTTAGCAGGAATCACTCAGGCCAAGACAACCACAGCAAGTTCTGGTGCTCATCAGCACCGTGAGGTTGTGTCAGCCCCACGAACAGCCCAGAGACCTTCCCCAGAGATTCCCACTCCCCTCCATGAATAAGACTCTTCAAAGACCTGCAGCTGGGCCCTACTGAGAGAGCAAAAATATTCCTAATATCAGAGTGGCCTCTTCATAAATATTTCTGTTTCAAATCAGCGGGTTTGGCAGCAGAACGACCGGAAGATTTGCTGAAAAGATAGAAGAACACCCCCAATTTCTGTGCATCTTCTTGTTGGAAAGGACCACCCTGTTCTAGATTGAGAACGGGGGACATCAAGCACACGCCCAAAAGACCCTGAACTGGCAAAAACCGAGCAGATGCTTCACATTAAACATTTTTAAAGCAGGAAGCAAAACTGGAGCCAAGTTCCGAGCGGCGGCACACAGTGCCCGAGATGTTCGGCAACATTAAGCGTAGGTGATATCATCAGCCCTAGCTCTAATTAGGTTAAAAGAAAGTCAGTTAATTTTAGCACTTACAAGAAACTGTTACAAAACATTTTTTTCTTATATAAAAGGAGTCTCCCATCAGACCTCGGAGGTCGGTTTTATCACAGGCAATTAACTGTGTTGGGGCTGGCTGCAGGGGACCCTGATGCCGCGTTCCCCGCACTGCCCCGCTATCTCCGCCCGTGCCGGGGATTCAGCACCACGTCCCAGCCCCCTGCAACGGCCACAAACCCACCACCCCTACTCAGAGCCCTGCCTCGCACTGATAACCCAATTGCTAATGGGTATCTGAAGTCAAATTTACATTTTTTCTACATATCTCAGATAGATATAATCCCAATTATGCATGGATTTAAAAAAAAAAAAAAACAAAAAAACCCCACCAAACCTAAGGGAGTTAAAATACACATTACAACCCTTATACTGCAAGACCCAGGTCTCTGATCTAGTGCACGGGGACACTGAAGGACAAAAACTTAAGGCTGAATTATTGGAACTGGGCCCTGACTTTGGATGTCCACCTTGACGTGCGTCAGTGCATGAATTCCAGATGACAGTGAGCACCAAGAATTATAAGCAACAGCACCTGCAGATCCTCCAGCCTATTAAAATGAATTAAGATACAGATAAATCAGGAACCTCTTAAGAATTCAACTCACCAGGACATTTTTCAAAGCAGGTTCCCAGCGTGGGTGTAAAGCCTGTGACCCCTGAGCATCTCCTGTCCTGAGCAACTCCAGGCTCAGCTGATGCCGACACGCAGGGTCTCCCCCAGGGCACAGATCAGCCAACGACCTGAGCGAGCCCAGAGGCCACAAAGATGCTCCAAGGCTGGAGCTCCTCTGCTCTGGGAGAGCTGGAGGTGTTCACCTGGGGAAGAGAAGGCTCTGGGGGACACTTCAGAGCACCTCAGAAAAACGAACACATCCCAATTAAACCAGCATAGTTAATATACACTCTCCAGAGCCTTTCTGCAGCGCTTTGAGACTGCCCACCACACCCATCAGCAGCACCTCTCCCACAATGGCACTACCCAGTGAAGAACTGGATTTCTCTCTTATCAGTTTGGCTTCAAGCCAAATGATCCTTCATTCGGATCAACATTTGTCAGCACTCCTTGTTTGCTCTTTGCTCCACCATGGAGCCTCGGTCACCTCTGTGCTGGCTCTGTGTAGTTCCACCCCACTGCAGGCACAGGATGGGCACTCCTGCACACACCAAGAGAGCCCTCCCCTGCCACAGGCCATCCCTGCATCCTCTGCATCCACGAGGAA
>VZRJ01000977.1:189479-196979 GCA_013397565.1 Ptilonorhynchus violaceus
TCGGGCCTCGCCGATGAGAGGAACTGCTCTGGCCTGTGGTGATCAAGGTCTGGAAATTCATTGCAGGAGAAGTGCTGCCAGCCTGACAGTGATGCTGACAGTATCCCCACCACTCCCCTAGGAATCCTCTACATCCATATCCACAGCCTTCCCTTTTTTTTTACCAAATGCCACTGACAAGAAAATGAGGAGCAGCTTCCTGATGGGAGGGAAAGTCACCAAGCAGCCCCTCTGCTGCAAAACTCCTCCCTACAGGGGTGCACCAGTGACACAGGGACCACGGGGACAAGAGAAACCTCCCTCCTTGGAGGGGATGGTGGCACATGGCAAGAGCACAATTATCCTGTCATTCCCCTTTTCAGGAGTATCCCAAGCTTGCACCTGATACTTCTCCCTTCCAGACATCCAGGATCTTCCCCTTTGCCTCCAGCCTGGGAAAAAATGAGTATAATTCAGTCAAAATCAGATTTCACGTGTCTTGGCTCGAATTTTCAGCCCACCGTTCAAGTCTAGTCCCAGCACACAAATATCAACTGCAGGGTATCTGAATTCTCCAAGATAAATGAATCTGAGGAGAGAGTTGGTCTTGGCTGCCCTCATCCTGTCTTAGGGACACTACATTTTTCTTCTTGAGTCTTACAGAACAAAAAGAAAGAGTTGACTACTCACAAGAAGGTAAGAAAATGAAAATAACAAACCACTTCAAAGTGGTTTTAGGGCTGAGCAGAGGTCAAAAGTGGGAGAAAACTGTCTATTCATAACAAACACAATTCTATGACGGAAACTTCTTGGTTCTACAAAGCTAGAATGAGTCTTTCCCCTTCCAGAGAACACACCCCCCAAAAAATTAATGCTTATATGTGTTCCTCATGGCCTAACGTTCATCATGACTAAATGTATCAAACCTATGGATTTTTAGCTTAAAAACCAGGGAAAGCACAGAAACTTTGCAGCTATGTACAGTGAACTATCACAGGCATCATGCAGAATGAATGATGAAAATACATAATATTCCTTTTCTGCCAGAAACACACACACACGAGCCTGTAGCTACACAATTTCAGTTTAACTCTGCAGCAAATAAGCATCATTAGTTCTGCATCTGATGCAAACTCAGATCACAGACTCTGTAAGACAAGGATTTCAGCTAGAAATTTGATTTTTTTTGTATTTCCCTCAGTGTGAACAATTCAGGGGATATTAGGTTAGCTGCATCTTGCTCATATTTGCATGACAAACAAAATTTTCTGCTTCAGATCAAGCATTTTTCATTCAAAGAAAACAACCCAGTTCTAAAAACTCTTTCAGTTAAAAAAAAATCAACGATTGACGTCGTGTTTCTAATTAGCAGTATGGAAATTTGGAAGGTGTCCCTTCCCATGGCACAGGGGGTGAAATGAGATGAGCTTTAATGCCCCTTCCAACCCAAACCATTCTGTGATTCCATGAAATTGGAATGGTGAAGAGTTTTCCCATCATTTCTCCAGAGAGAGCTGCTGGTTCAGCAGCCACACCCTCCCAGGTGCCAAGCTGAGCTCTTCTTTTTGAAGATGTTTAAACCCAGAGATACCAACGGCTGCGAGATGGAAATGACCTCACGCTGTGCCAGGGGAGGTTTGATTGGATATTAGGAAAAACTTCTTCATGGAGAGGCACTAGAAGAGCAATGGTGGAGTCACCATTGCTGGAAGTGTTCAAAAATGTGTGGATGTGGCACTCGAGGACCTGGCCAATGGCGACCACGGTGCTGATTGATGGTTCAACTTGGTGATTTTAGAGGTCTTTTCCAACCTTAACGATTCCATGAGGAAAAGCCAGAGGAGCTGCAGGAGGAGCACGACCTGGGCACACAGATCCATAAATAAACCCATTATTGTTTGCCCTGAAAGGGTCTCCCTGCCCTTTTCCCTCTGAGGGGGTGAAACCTCGTGTCCCTCCACGATCAGATCTTGCTGCTGTTCGTGATGGAGCACAACCCCACCTTTGGTAATGGCTCCTTTGAACATGCTAATAACAAAACCTAACTCTTCTTTATGCTCCCCCATTTTTCTGGATTAAGTGTGAATTTTTATAGCAGTTTTTCCCAACAAGACATCTCGCTTGTAAATAACCCAACATTAAGTGTCATGATATAATTGATTTTCTAATGAGGTTTTCAAAAAGCATTATATTTTTGCTTGTCAGGAAATCTTTACAACAGAAATAAGTCCTTCCATATGCATTCCTTAGAAACCCAACTTTTTAGTCCTGCAGTGGAGTTGAGGTGGATTAAACCCCGTGGATTGCCCTAAAATAATGGATTGTACCAGGTATTTTTATTGTTCTCCACATTTCCCTGTTGCACTGGGAAATTGGGTGGAAAATTATCCCAGCAGCATGGCTGGGATGGGATATCCTCAGTCTGGGATGGGCAAACCCAACAGCAGAAGGATGGTTGGACTTGATGATCTGAAAGGTCTTTTCCAACCCTAATGATTCCACGAGAGGCACAGGTGACAGTGAGGTGAATTTGATGTCACAAAGAGGTGTTGAGGTAGATAAAACCCCAAAAAGGACTCAAGCTGATGCTCCAGAAAATAAAATGTCTAAGTTTTGCAAATTTGGCAAATGTTGGGGTGAATTCTGGCGAGAGCAGGTCACAGATGTAAGAAGTGCTTCAGCTGTTTATTATTAAAATAAATTATTATGGTTTAGTGGGCACTGTGGTATTTGGTTAAAGGCTGGACTTGATGATCTTGGAGATCTTTTCCAACCTTAATGATTCCCTGATTCTACTCTACAATTTTGTCTGAACTGCTGGATCCTCCAGTTTGTCATGAGGTAAAAGAAACAAGTGGATGCCTCCTTGCAAAACACAAACAATTGAATTTAAAAAAAAAGTGAAAATTGTGCTTAGGCTAGAGAAAATTTTAATTTTTAGTTCTGAATAAGATATAGATTTATAGTTTTAAGAAGTGTTTGCTTGCAAATGCTACTAGAAAAAGAAAATATCCACCTCTAAAAACATCCTCTGATCCCACCATTAGTGCTGACTCTTCAGCAGGGGTGAGTCTGCTCCAGCAGGAGCTCGGTGAGAGTCATCCCCAGAGCCTGAGACCCCAGGACGGGTTTAAATACCAGTAAGAGAATATCTAGTTTTTATCCTTTTTTAATATTTAGCTCGAAAATTGTGTTTTAGCTCAGCCCAGACTTGCAGGACAGAAAATAGGAGCTGAACACCAGACATGCACCATTGGCCACAGAATATTTTGCATATCAGTATCACAATTAGGTCCCAAATCTGGACAACAATACATGAGTGAGCTCTACATCTCTTCCAAAAATAAAACTATATAATTTCTTTTGAAGATTTTATACAAGACACCTGCTATTTGAAGCAATCTGTGACTGCCTTATGAAAAGAAAGCTCATACTTTTTGCAGGTCCAGGATTCACCCTCTATTGACAGCTGAAAAGGAAGCAGGAAGATATATACAGATATATAAATATATATATACACACACACACACATAGAGGAATGGGGTAAATAAAAAAATATTTCTCAAGTATCATAATAAAGTGGCACAAACCATCTCGCTGAGACAGTCTCAGCCTCCAAACCCAGCAGAAAATATGATTTATAGCCCTGAATTACCGTGGGCAGTTTCACTTGTGGCTCCCCCTTCCACACTTCGGGGCGATGCATTATTGATAAGACGGACAAACACACACTTAGGCTCGGATTTGCAATTTAGCACAGCATTTATAAAAGGACCAAAAAGAGCCAGTGGAGGGTTGATGGAACTGAAGAGCACAGCGATATCTGGTGGGATTATCAACCTGCCACCGGCAAAACCTGCTGCGAAGGGCTTGGGAAAATCCCCACACAGCTGTTGGGAAGCTGTTCCATGAGCACTGCAATTAATAGATTAATAGATTCATTAAATCTGAAGCCTATTGATCCGTACTCCCAAGGATGAGTGTCCACAAAGGCTCTCCCCACCCACGTCCCTGAAGAGGGACCGATGCTCCGGGCTGTCCTGCTCACGGACACCAGCCTGCCTGGGGTTTGGAGGAATATAATCATGTTCCTAGCCCTTGGTCAAACCAGGCTGAGGCCATCCATCAAACTCAGAAGTAACTGGAAAAAAGGAAACGAGAAGGACCTAACAGCACGATCGCATCAGCCTTAATGCCACAGGAAGGCAGACAGAAAAAAAAGGGAATAAAAAGTCTGCAGTGCAGTGGGAGAAGCTTTGTCTCTGTGGAAAAACACGTACCCCACTTTCTGCACATGGAATCCCTTCCTTTGCCTCATCCATGGGTGCCTCCAGTGCCAGGAGGAGGTTTAGATTGGATGTTCAATAAAATTCCTTCCAGCTCTGGCACTGGTGGAGTCCCCATCCCTGGAGGGATTTAAAAGCCACATGGGTGTGGCACTTGGGGACATGGGTAGATGGTGGCCTTGGCAGTGCTGGGGAAGGGGTCTTGGAGGATTTTTCCAACCTGAGTGATTCTGGGATTCTATATCCTGTCCCATTCCTGGTGCTTTGTTAGCAGCTGTTATCCAGCATGTTCATGCAGCACCTCTGGCAGGATCCCACTGTCCCCCTCCATCTGTCCTTCCAACCTCGGGCTCCACACTCAGCCCCCAGAGATCCCAGAGAGCCCCAAGGTGACACAACGGGCTTTGTCAGGTGGTGCCAGCCTTTCCCCTCGGTCCAGAAAAGGTGGCACATCCCAAGGGCACAAACACACTTAGGAATAACGAGAGGAACAGTAGGTCCGAAGGCAGGGTCAAACGATGCTCACAAATCCTGGCTGGCTGCGGCTGCACCTAAGCCTGGCTTTCCTTAAGGGACTGCACATTCAGCCGGAGCTGGATTTCTGCACACCTCTCCTCCTCTGAGAGGGGAATAAAATAAAATAAAATAACTCTAGAAATCTCCTGGATTTGACCATTAACACCAGCTCGAGCCCCATTTTTGCCACCCCCCACCTCGACGGGCAGCGAGGGGCGATGCTCATCCCACATCTGCCGAAAATCCTGCCTATTCCCCGCCACAAGCCCTTCTCCCCACCCTGCGTTTCTGCTGCCAACCCCGCGCTCTCCAAACCTCGCGTTTCCCAGCACAGCCGGGATTGGCACGACCGACCCATCAGGCCCCGTTTCCTCTCTCCGGAGGGCGGCTTTGCTCCCTCTCGTCCCCTCCGGAGGCGCGGGGTCCCGGGGGACGGCCGGGCTGTCAGCGCTGCCTCCCGACCCACTGTACTGGAACCCCCGGCCTCCCTCCGGCGCTCCGGGGCCACCAGCGCCGGCCCCTCCGCCGGGGCTCCTGCCCTGCCCTGCATACGAACGGACACGGACACGGGCACAGGGAAAGCGGGGGGAAAATACAGACAGGAGCCGAGATCTGGTGGGGTTTTGTTGGGGTTTTCTTTTTCTTTCCCCAGTAATCTTCACAGAACTTTCTGTTTTTGTCTGTCTTGCTTTAAACAGTCTTTTTGTTGCGGGAGCGTCAGGTTGGTGGGATGATGGGTTTTTCATTGTATATCCCTCACTCTCACTCTTCCTCCCAGATGGATGATAATGTCTGCAAGCTAAAATAGTGCTTTTTTTTTGTTTTTTTTTTCTTTTTTGTGTGTGTGTTTGCTTTGTTTTTTCATCCACACAAACACTTTTTCTTATTGACACCTTGTTATCCAATTTTTAGTTAAAATAAAACTAGCCCTAATTTTCCCTTTTAAAATCAGCTTTTTCCGAGGTCTCATCCAAAACCAACCATGGGAAGAGCTCCATATGGGACTCAGGGCAGCGGGCAGGTGGATGCTCCCCAGCTCTGCTGCCGGCTCTCAGCCCCTCCACATCATGGATCCCATGGCCAGCACACACAATCCTCAGCCACATCTCTATTTTCCTTTCCTTAAAAAAACCCTATTAAAATAAAAATAAAAATAAATAAATAAAAAATAATCTAAACCTCAGTCATCATTTTTACATGATTAGCAATAGCGCTGTTAATCAAAACACTGATTTAATTACAGACCTGAAGAGGCGCTGTAGGAGGAACCTGCTGCTCTTTTCTTTCACATACAGTATGTGCCATACAGATTATTTTGCAATGCAAACAGAAAATATTTCCTCAGATGAGACAATTTCCTACCAACCATTTACATGCCAATGATATGACAGCCCACAGTAATCAACATAACACCATTTAGCCTAACTGGGCAATAAAAGCGTCATCTTCCTTGCATTTACCTCTAGTGTTTGAGTGTTTCTCTGAAATACTTTCTGCAAGATTAAATGTGATCAAACTGAGCCTTTTATCTCTCAATTTTTTTTAAATTTACTTCTAAGAAAACATCTTCTGGCACACCAGAACACCCCCCCCCCCCCCAAATTAGCTAAATTATTTTAATACCGCTGCGGCCAGTGGGCCGACGTTTTGTGGAGGTATGATAAAAATAAACACTTAAAAGAAAAATCGAGGCCATTAAACATGATGCCTTATCTCAGGGGTAGCCAACCTTTTAGGATCTGGGGACTATCTGACATGGTTTCAAGGGCTGCATGCACATGCTGTCCTGAATCCAGCCCCTTGGGATCCTGTGGCCAAGCAAACTTTGCAAACAAGCTATCCAGGCACTGCAAAGAAAAGAAGATGGGCATGCAGGAGTGAAAATTCGTAAAAATATGTGTCTGGAAACACTTCACAAAGCCTATAAAGGGCAGATAAGCAGAACAGAAAGGAAATGTTTCAGAAATCCAAGGAATTCAAGCAATGATCGTGCAACCAGCCCTTGGATATCTGGTGAGCGCAATAATTCTGCGAGTGGGGAACCCGGACACGAGCACCCTCCTCAACCAGCTGTGCTTTGCTCTCTCCAAAGCCATCAGCACGTCTTTGTGGACAGCATGAAAGAACATCAATGGTTATCTCATTTCTACAACACGAATGTCAGTGTTTATTTTCTATTCATCCCCTGTAAGGAGATGGTTTTGTGGAGGAGCGAATCCCCACACTTGCCTCAAATCTGCCTGAGAGGGGAGATGGCAGCTGAGCTAAATGGGTAAAAAAGGAGAACCTTTTATTTACCAAGAAAAACAAAAGAGTATTACTCAGGTCACACAACCAACAGGATTTTGGGCAGGTATCACCGTAGGACTTGCACTCGGGAGTGACCAGGTCACAACTACAAAGGGATGAAGCGCTGGGCTGTGTGGCTGTACAACAGCAGCCAGGCTGGATTTTGAGGTCTTCAGCAGGAGCTTGGGATGTTCCAGCCATAGGAGCAGCTTCAAAAACACGCCTGGAATTGCAGGGGATGAGGAAGGGCTTGTGATCACTCTTTGGAGTGACAGCCTCCCCGCAGTGAGCAACAGAACGAGGTGCAGCGGGCAGGATTCAACCCATGCTTAAAAAGGACAAGGTTGCACAGGCATGGCCGTGCTGTTCACCAAAAAATACCACATTAAAAAAGGCTATAAAAAGAGGAAAGAGCCAGTTTGAACTGTAT
>VZRJ01000977.1:199479-216979 GCA_013397565.1 Ptilonorhynchus violaceus
TCTCTTGCCATCTCCGACTGAATGTAAGGAAATTGTGCTGCCTGTGCCCAGCACGAGGGCACAGGCAGAGAACACTCTGCATTAAACTGTCTTCCACCACAGATGGGTCATGGCTCTGCATGGAAATAAAACTGAAGAGCCATAACCCAGCCCTGGCGACCACAGGAGCTGCATTTTGCACACAGGCCACAGCACAGACCCGGGGCTGGATTCACCGCTACTCCCGTTTAACGTGACCACAGAAAGGAAATTTTCTAATTATTTTCGAGTAAAATCTAAAGAAATCCAGTTCGTAAACACCAAGATAAATCCGAGGTGTTACCCACACTTTTCTGCAAGCCCCAATTGTTGGAGAGCAGAGGCTACAGGCAGGGATTCCTTTGGAAGAGCACCGGCTCCGATATCACACAATCATGGAATGGTTTGGGTGGGAAGGGACCTTAAAGCCCATCCCATTCTCTCCCTGCCATGGGCAGGGACACCTCCCACTATTCCAGGCTGCTCCAAGCCCCATCCAACCTGGCCTTGGACACTTCCAGGGATCCTGGGGCAGCCACAGCCTGTGCCAGGGCCTCCTCATCCTCACAGGGAACAATTCCTTCCCAATATCCCATCTAACCCTGCCCTCTGGCAGTGGGAAGCCATTCCCTGTGTCCTGTTCCTCCATCCCTTGTCCCAAGTCCCTCTCCAGCTCTCCTGGAGCCCCTTTAAGCACTGGAAGGGGCTCTGAGGTCTCCCTGGAGCCTTCTCCTCTCCAGGTGAGCACCCCCAGCTCTCCCAGCCTGGCTCCAGAGCAGAGGCAGATCTACTGATAAAATAAAGAGTATTTCCAGCTGAATCCCAATGATGCTCCAGCAGGGATTCAGACAGCAATGGAACTCAGCTTTGCAAGAATTCATGGAGTGGGATTTTTACTTTTTTTTCCTTTAAGTTTTTTTTTGGTATTGTGTTTTTTTAACAGAGAGCCTTGAAATAAAATCAAACACCTGCCAAAGTCACCACCAGCCACCACGCTGCTTCACCCAACTTGCTCCACACATCTCCTCCACACACCTCCCTGCTCCAGCAGCACACTGTCCACTCTCTTTTAAGACAAAACTCTAAGTCCCATGGAAAACAAGCTGTTTCCTTGGCCTCCATTAGAGTAAATACAATAAAGCATCCAGCTCGTGATGTTCCTTCGTTTTATCATTGCTCTTGTTTGACTGTTGACAATCTCTGTGGGGTTACTCCGTTTGCCTATTGCAAAATAAATCATATTTGAAGTTATCACTTCAAGGTCAGGTTTTAATTTGCTGGACTTCATCTGGGAAAAAGAAAACATGTGTTTTCTGCCTCAAACATTTGCAATGCAATAATTAACAGGGTGCCAATATTCCAGTCCTAATGACTGTCTAATCTTAGTGGTGCGTGTATGGAGTATTTTAATATTTCATCATGTTTTATTTCAATTGCACTGGAGTGAAGCTGCAGTTGCGTTTCTCCGCAGACTAAATTGTTTTAAATCACTGAAGTAAAAATATTACTTCATTTTCTCTGTCTTTTTCTTGACAATGCAAAATTAAAAGAGTCACTCATTTTTAAAGATCTGTGGGGAAAAAATGTTCTCTCCCTTTTTGCTTCGTAACGCAGGATCTCGGCCGAGATGATCCCAGGGCAGGCTTCTGCCTCTCCAGGATAAGTTCCCTGCTTCACCCCACTCCTCCCTGGGCAGAGATGAATAAATTTCAGGGAGACCTTAGAGTCCCTTGTAGAGTCTAAAGAGGCTCCAAGGGAGCATTAAGGGACTTTGGACAAGGGCCTGGAGTGCCAGGACAAGGGGGAATGGCTTCCCACTGCCAGAGGGCAGGGTTAGGTGGAATATTGGGAAAGAATTGTTCCCTGTGAGGGTGGGGAGGCCCTGGCACAGGTTGCCCAGAGAAGCTGTGGCTGTCCCAACCCTGGAAGTGTCCAAGGCCAGGTTGGACGGGGCTTGGAACAACCTCATCAGGGGTGGAACAGGATGATCCCTGAGGTCCCTTCCAACCTGAACCGTTCTGTGATTCCATGACATGGGTGTGAAGACCCACAGGCACTGCCCAAGGTCCCTCTCCGCAGGAGCACAAAAGCTTTGATTTAACCCGTTTTTAAAGCCCTGCAGGACAACAAACCTGACTCCTTTCTGTAGGTCCCCCAAAATGTAACAGCACCACGCTGAAAACTTCTCAAGTGCACAACAAAGCTTGGCACCCAAGCTTGGCACCATAATTTCAAATTCTGAGGTATCTGTTCTGTATGAAAAACCATGGCATGGTATTATAAAGCTTATTACTAAAAGTATTTAATATTCATAATGGTTTAGTCATTAGGAAACTCTCATTAAAACGAGTGTGGTCCTTGCACCACCGACTGCAACAAATCTTTCCCACGACAGAACCATAGACAGCAACACTATCGTGACATCCTGGCTCTTGCTGGGGCACTTATCATGATAACAACACTGCTGTAGTGCACAAGACATTACAATGGACATCCAGTTCAATTATTTAAGCATATACACCACATATATACACAAATATGTGTGTACACTCACTGCCCTGTGCTGTGTAACAGCAGAGGAAACTGCAGCACTGGAGGTGCTAGGGCAAGACACAAATTTTGCTGCACAAATGGAGCGGAAACTGTTTGCAAAGGATAACATGGGCAACTTCTCACTGAAGTATTTATGGGTTTTATTTATGGTAAAGTCTAAATTATACTTGACATGAATAACATACAGGATGGACTACTAAATAGAAATCTTCCCCTTTTTTTCTTGTGGTTTTTCAAAACAACCAGGCTGTACCAGTACAGCCTAACTGGGATAATGCATCAGCTACATCCCCCTGGAGATGTCTCCAAAAACTGCTCCCAGATACAGGTCAAGCAGCTTACGTGACAGAATCAGAAATCAAAGTTATTTTGAAGAATTAAGAGAAATAATCCAAACCAGCAAGACAGGAGGGTCATGATCAAGGGCAGATCACAATCACCAGGAATGAAAAAAATCAATTGTCCACCAAGACAAGTTCAGAGAGTCCCTTCCAGCCTCACCTGTCCTGTGATTGCTGTTGCTTTGCTGTATTTGTACTTATTAACGATTAGGTAGGGTATGAACATGACAAAACCAATATAAAACTGATATAAAACTGGTGAGTTGCTCACACGAGCTGCCCCGAGGACAACTGGACAGTGTCCACAGCAGTGGGAACACCACAGACTCCCAGCTGCTCCCAGGGGCAGAAAACACTCAGGTTTGTAAGATCCAGATTGCCCAGGGGGATCAACATCTGCCCCCAGGACACAAGGGCATGGGTGTCCCAGCTTTAGAAACCACACCTCGATTTCATCAAGCCTCAAGGGATACTTCAGACACCCAAAACTGCCAAAATAACCCACAAATTTACACCAGTAAAAATAGTTCAGAATGATTCCACCACAGGATTTTGCATTGCATGTTGGCTGCATAAAATCTCCCAGATGAAATTTAATTTGTACCAATCAGCCTGAGGTGAAGCTGCATGAACTGAACTTGATGTGGTACATTCTGTGTTTTACTGGGCAATGTATTTTTAAATCTGTATTAATATCTCTGTGCAGTTGATAGATGTGAGCCAACTCCTTCAATTAAGATTAAAAATTGTAGTTACATACATAGATACATTTACACATTGAATTCCTCCAACCATTCCTGCTCCCTGAAAGAATCCATCAATTGGTTCTGATCACAAATATTAAACCTTCCCAAACAGGAAACATTGTTGTCATAAATAAACCTTATTGATGCCCCAGGACTTTATCCTGAAACCAGTCTCAAATTCCTAATTGCTGGTGTAACAGTTCACTGGAACAGGATAAAGCAGTGAAGAGTTAGTGACCATCTCTGACAGCTCCTGGAGCACAGACGAGATCCCAGAGGATTTACAAAGCCGGGGGAAAAGGAGACAGGAAGAAATTATAGACCAGTCAAACTTTGATATTGGGAGCGATAATGGAACAAATTATTAAAATATTTATAAGCATCTCAGGTTCATAAGGTTATAAACCACCAAACAAATCTAATCTTTTTCTTTGACAAGATAATTGGCCTCATGGATAAGGGGGGGCAGCAGGAGGGGAAATATATACTGGCTTTATCAAGATTTTTATATACCTTTGCTGTGACACTCTCATAAAAAAAGAGGGAAATACAGTTTACATTAACAGAGTCTAAGGTGGACACCAAGAAAAGTTTTAAAAAATTTAAGCAGTGTTTTTACTGCGTGGTTACAAGGGCAACAGGAACCTCAGAGGGAAATCGTTTTTTGCAGTAATATGAGCTGGAAGCCCCAGCCTTTGTGTTTTAATGCCAGTAAGGTGAACTTCAAATACCAGTTGTCAGCTGGGATGGCATTGTAGCTCCAGCATTCTCAGTGTTTGGTGAAGCTTGAATTGATTGGAGAGTATCCTCAGAAATCCAATGCACACCAACTTGGGATACAGTCCAAGCAGCTTATGTGAAGCAATCAGAAACCAGAATTATTTTGATGAATTCAGAGAAATAGTTCAAACCAGCAACACAGAAGGGTAATGAACAAGTAAAGAATGCAACTATTAAGAAGGGAAAAAAAAAATCAATTATCCACCTAGAAAGCAGTTCAGAGAGTCCCTCCCACCCTCACCTGTTCTGTAATTGTTGCTGTTTTTAAAATTCACACTTATTAATAATTAGGTACAATATGGATGTGATAAAACTGACAATAAATCATGAGAGATCATGATGATAAAGAAATTCATTATGTGCAAGATTAAACACAGGCCTCACAGACAGGACAGCAACTTACCAGACTGCAGAAAAACCTGTTTTAAAAATTTTCTCACAACAGCCTCAAAATCCAGGAAATATGACCTATATAAGCACTGAGTAAAACAGATACCAAGAATCTTACATGGATAACCCAGCAGCAGTCACTGCCCAGCAGGTCCCCTCTGAGGAGGCACTCCCTGAAATACAGCATCTCACTCTGCATCCAAAAACTGAGGATGAATTTTTGAAGCTGTGATTAAAATCACAATTAAAACAGTATTTCAGAAGAGCTCAGTTCTGGAGGAAATATTTAAGTAAGTTATGTATTACAGAGCAAGAGATGTGGTACAACCATGCACAGCAAGAATTTGAAAGTTTGACCAACGTGGTGAATGGGGACCGACCAGCACTGCGAGAGGAATGTCTGTGGGCACAGGGTGGGATTGTTGGGATTGCCCTGAGCAGGGCCAGGACTTGGACTCCATGATCCTTTTGGGTCCCTTCCACCTCAGAATACTCCATTATTCAATGAAAATTGGATAAAACTAAAAAAAAAAAAGGGAATTGAGACAAAGTACTTTATAATGCAAAATAACTCTACAAGACCTACTCTACATCAGCTTTGGGTTTCTTTGCAAACTCAAGACTGCTGAAATGATTAGCTCAGGCTGCAGAACATTGAAATGATGCCATTATGTTGCTTCTTGGGTAAGAAAACGAACACAATGAGTTTGCATTTGGAAGAGAAGAAATGTGAAATCACTCTTAGGGTCACAGCAACCTGGCGAGGACTGTAGGAACTATCTCCTTGTACCTGCGATTCAGAACACATCCATTTCTATAGGCCCTGAAGAAACAACAGTAAATTTGTGAGCAAAATGCTGCAGTTTGGGCAATGCAAATGAAGGTTGGACTGGACTCTGTGGCATGGTGTATTCATAGAATCCCAGATTGGTTTGGGTTGGAAGGGACCTTAAAGCCTATCCAGCTCCACCTTCCACTATTTCAGGTTGCTCCAAGCCCCGTCCAGCCTGGCCTTGGACTCTTCCAGGGATCCAGGGGCAGCCACAGCTTCTCTGGGCAACCTGGCCAGGGCCTCCCCACCCTCACAGGCTGGAATTCCTTCCCAATATCCCATCTATCCCTGCCCTCTGGCAGTGGGAAGCCATTCCAGGCCCTTGTCCAAAGCCCCTCTCCAGCTCTCTTGGAGCCCCTCCTGCACAAAGACTCCATTTTATGGCTGTGTGGGAGCTGCTTACAGCCAACTCACTGCTGAAAAACAACACTGAAGTGTGGCTGCCAAGCACCACCATCATAAAACGTGTTTATTTCTGCCGTGCCCGAGCCAGGGGAGCTCTGGGGGTCATGGGGTATCCCCACGTGCTGGGCTGTGGTCCCAGCCCTGGATGCTCCCTCTACCACACACCAGCAAATTCATTAATTAAAACACATCTGTGCAAATCACAGGGCAGAAGAGCTCCTAAAATCCAGCGACTCCCACACTCTCCTGCCCACAGTGCCTGTAACCACAGCAGACTCCTTTAGAGACAGAAAATAGGGAAAACTGTGATAACGAGGGAAGCTTGTTCCTGAAACTCCAAAATATATTCTTATTTAAAACAACTTACACCTTGCAATGGACAGTTGAGAAAAACAAGTGGCTGGCTTTAATTACAAACTCCAAGGCACAGACACCAGCTTGGCCAAGAGCGGTGTGAGCAGCCACATGAACACAGATCTTCCCAGGTAATGGAGTAATTCACAGGAACACATTAGGCTTCATGAGAGCACTTTATTTAGTAATGGAGATCTACTGGGCTCTGCATGGATCACATTACCCTGGCTCGGGAGCAGCTCCTCTGCTCTATCAACCATGCTTTTGCACGTGCCATGAGATATTTTTACTTTACGTGGTCTATACTCGCACTTGATGTCTAATATTGAAGAGCCCAGTAAATCCACGCTGCAAATGCAGGGGGTTTTAGTGTGTGCTCAGAGAGGGAGATAAACAGTGAAGCAAATTCACCTTCATGGGCCCAATTGTTTGAGGAAAAGCCGGGGTAGCAATAAAGGGCGACCGGAGATGATGCCATGGCAGGAGGGTGGGGGCCTCTCAACAGCCATTTGGTGTCCTTATGGAATTAGTGATGGCAATTCCTCAGGGAATCACACAATCACTGAGTGCTCTGGGTTGGCAAAACTCACCCAGTCCCACCCATGGCACCTTCCACTATCCCAGGCTGCTCCATGCCCCGTCCAACCTGGCCTTGGACACTTCTCTTCAGTAAGGTAGTAATTATTGTGATGGCTGGATTTCTTTGAGGTTTTAATTTTTTTTCCCAAAACGTATCCTTTTTGAAACTGTTGATTATTTTCCAGAGGTAGAGGCTTTGATATCTTCTTAAAAAGCAGAAAATTGGAACAAACACCTGAGGACAGACACACATACACACACACACACAAGGCCATGTGCTGGTGATTTATCTATCACATACATTGTGTTCCTGCCCATGGAACAAGATGATTTTTAAGGTCCCTTCCAACCCAGAATATTCTATGATTCTATAGATATTATTTCAACGTGTTCTCTAGGGCATTTTGAAGAGGAGCTGGGCAGGCTGGTGGTGCTGCCAAGTGTTTCTGGTGCCACCACGGGGTCCAACCACACCTCTGGCTGCCGAGGTGCGAAGTCCCCGTCACTCACACCAAACCTCCTGCCAAAAGCCCACTCAGAGGCAGCTGGAAAGGTCACCTCAGCCACACAACTTCCATCTCCACCGGAAACCATCCCCAAATATTTGGAGTCCGATTCTCCAAACAGGATTTGTCAAAACAACCCGGAGTAAGGCAGCCTGCCCGAAGAAAGGCCCTCTATAAATAGCCTACCAGGGATAAAAAAAGGGTTACTTTCCCTACTGCATGTGAGAGGGAGGTAAAACCTAAACAAACTTTCAACACCAGCTGAGTTTACATATTTAAACTTGGAGGGTGCCAAAGTTGCAGCCGAACTGGCACCGAAAAACCTAACAAAAAAAGTCATATATTGACAAAACACACAGTCATAATAAAACCACATCCAGTTAATAACTTTGAGAACTAATGTTAACTCCTAGCACAATAGGAAAGTCTCCTTAAACACAATAAAGCAGTGATATAATTTACTCTCAGCTCCTTTTCAAAACATTACTTTCTGCCCACAATCACATTCAGATTACAAAATTCCTTTTGTAGTTTCCTCCTAGCTGTGGGAATAGAATAAACCACTTAGATGACAGTAAAGTGTCTGTAAAATATATAACAGCAATAACTCCTGGTGGAAATGCAGGAGATATTTATACAAGAGCCAAAGCAGGGAGCACTGTTAATGCCCAGGGAGGGGGTGTTTTGAGAGGCCTCTTCTGGGTGACATCCTGGTGCTGCAACCTCTGTCCCCAGCTCCAGGCTGGTACCCAACACGAGGTGACAAGTGCTGGGGGAGCCTCCACAGCCCCGGGGCACCAGTACATGAGCTGCTTTAGGAAGAGGACAAGCTGCTCCTCGGCGGCTTGGGAGCAGGGGAAGAGCTGGGGTGGGAAAAGGAAGGACACAGCAGCAGCCAGAAATAACCTGCCTTAATTAAAGGGAATTTATTTCACTGAATTATAGAACAGAATCACTGAATCATTTAGAATGTAAAAACCTCCAAGATCATCAAGTCCAACCTCTGTCCAATCCCTGCCTTGTCCCCAGCCCAGAGCACTGAGAGCCACATCCAGGCCTTCCTTGGACACCTCCAGGGATGGGGATTCCAAACCTTCCTGGGCAGCCCCTTCCAATGTCTGACCACCCTTTCTGTGAAGAAATCCTTCCTGACTTCCACACTGTTTCGCAGTGTAGAACAGATGGATCAACTCACAATGCAAGGATGTTATTTATCCAATATCCATCCTGCTCAGTAACTGATGTAGTCGAGCATCTGACATGCAAGAAAGGAAATTCTTTCATGGAAAGGATTGTAAAGCAATGGAACAAGCTGCCCAGGGCAGTGGTTGGGCTACCATCCCTGGAAATATCCAAGAATGTGTAGATGTGGCCCTTGAGCACACGGTGACCATGGGGGTGGTGCTGTTTGACAGCTGGACTTGATGATCTTAAAGGTCTTTTCCAGCCTTCACTACTCCATGATTCTGTAACTTTACCCAGTTAAGAAGTCTACTTTAGTAGAAAAAAAGATCTCTAAAGGAGGCCATGACAAGGTGGCCACCATGACTTTCCATGACTACATGGAAAGATGAGAGCACACAAACATGTGAACAATGATTAGAGCTGTGGGAGTCCTGGCTGTCCACAGTCTTGTCCTCTCCTTCACAGGAGGAGCCAAGGAGACACAGAGAAGCCAAGGTCTGCCAACACTTCACTTTCTAAAACTTATCTCCTGGCAGATTTAATCTGGGAAGGAGCTGGGAAAAGCAGTTTTGGTCCACATTTCTCTGCCATCCATCAAAGCAGAAATACTTTCATCGAGCAAAGGGAAACTTCTTTTATGTTCAGTGGTTCCACCAGCATTGAAGAGATGGATCTGGATGAAATGTGAAGCAGGCAGACCCTCCCCACCTGAATGGGGCACACAAAACCACGTTCCCACCAGCAGCAACATCTGCCTGCAGCTGGATGCCACAGCCAACCCCTGCTCACCAGGGTCCCTCTATGAACAGAGAACAAATGAATTAATCTGGATATATAAAAACTTACATCCAATTTGAGGTCAGCCAATGTGAATGAAAAGCCCCAATACCCAAAGCCCTGCATGGCCACATTATTATGGGCGTTAGGGGGAATGTACTGAGTACATCTTTCAGTGTGTTTAAATATGTTCTCATGGAATTTAACTGAGTGCTTGATTCCTTGATGAAAGAAATTAAGCTCCCAGATCAAAATCGACACTTTTAAAGCTGCAAGAAGAAAACGCTGTTGGATCTCCTACTGCAAAGCCCAACCTTCTGCAAAATGAACAGCTTTTGCTTTTGTTGAGGGCTTTTCTTGCTGGTTTGCTTCTCAGTGTTTGTTTTTAAACGTGTCTGCAAACATCACTTTCAGTGTGAAATCCACCGGGTCAAGGAAAAACATGTCAAGATATGGAACAAACTACTTTAAATCATAGAATCCCAGAATGGCTTGGGTAGGAAGCGACCTTAAAGCCCACCCAGTCCCACCCCTGCCATGGGCAGGGACACCTTCCACTATCCCATGTTGCTCCAAGCCCCATCCAGCCTGGCCTTGGACATTTCCAGGGATCCAGGGGCAGCCACAGCTTCTCTGGGCAACCTGTGCCAGGGCCTGCCCACCCTCCCAGGGAACAATTCCTTCCCAATATCCCATCTAACCCTGCCCTCTGGCAGTGGGAAGCCATTCCCCTTTGTCCTGTCACCCTTGTTCAAAGTCCCTTAATGCTGCCTCTTAATTGCAAAGGGTATTTTAATTTAATATACACATATTCTGCACATAACCAGTCTGATAAACACATTTGCTTGGAGCAGCCTGGTCCAGTGGAAGGTGTCCCTGCCCACGGCAGGGAGTTGGATCGAGATGAGCTTTAAGGTCCTTCACAACCTAAGCCAGTCTGGGATTCTATGATCTGTAAGAACTTTTTATAACTAAATAGTTTTGCAAGCCAAAACATGGCAAAGATCGCTGTTCCTAAGAGAATGGCCATATACCACCCAGGACCCTGTATCCCATGGATAACCTCTTCTGGAAGGTGGTGAGCAGCAGACTGCTGACTGCAGGAATCTGAAGCACAATTCCAGTTAACGGGACCTGGAGTTGTGGATACAGCCCTGGCTACAGAGGACCCTGAGGAGCCCAAAGTCTGGGAGAGTAACTTCAGCCCCCACACATTTTACACCTTCCAAAAGCTCTACCACAAGTTCTCCACGGCCGAGAAACCCCACTTGTGGGCTAATGATGCCTTACAACAACGTGTGGCCAAAGAAAAGAAGGAAGTTTTGGTCAGAAACAATCCAGCCACAATGCACTAATTAAAGCCAAGGGTGACGGACATTTTTAAGCGGAGCAGAACCTCCCAAGTTTCGATGTCTATGTTTTACAATCTGTACAAATTATGTTCTCTAACTTTTTCTGCACGTTGTTTTCAAAGTTGTTTTACTGCGTATAAAACCATCAGGCTTTGGAACCACACATGGGCTTTCTGCATAAAATATCACCTTATCTTTGTATAAGCAAACTATTTTCACTCCCTAGAGCTATTTAGGTAACCATTTGCCATGACCTCTGAATTCTTATCCTGAATTATATTTTTATGTGCTATATAAAGGTACTGTTATGTTACTGTTTTTATTCCAGGTGCCAAAAAGCACAAGTTTATTGCCAACTGCTCGCTCTGTGTCTTTTTTTCTTTGTTTTGTTTTAAAGACTTAACTGACCCAGCAGTCGAATTTGTTTTTAATTCACACGGGAATGGTTTATGAGGAAAATCACATCTACTATGAAGAAAGAAATAAACAAATCAGTAATATTTGGGGAAAAATGATCATCAGCCAAAAGTGTCACCTTACTGGCATGACTGCAAGGCACTGTAGCAGCACAGAAGTGCTCTTCTTGGCGTGATGTTTCATTCCCTATCCCAAAAATGGAAGCAAAACCACAATCACAGAATCATAGACTGGTCTGGGTTGGAAGGGACCTGAAAGGCAAATACAAACTATTTGTACAGACAGTGAAATTATTACTATGATTATTATTATTATTATTGTTATTAATAATAATAAAGATAATGTCTTTCAAACACTTCAGATTGCATGTTTCCTAAAGGATTCACAAGATGAAATGGAAGACTGTAGGTTTAGATTGGATATTGGGAAGAAATCCTTCCCTGTGAGGCCCTGGCACAGGGTGCCCAGAGAAGCTGCGGCTGCCCCTGGATCCCTGGCAGTGTCCAAGGCCAGGTTGGATGGGGCTTGGAGCAACCTGGGATAGTGGAAAGTGTCCCTGCCTATGGCAGGGGGTGGCACTGGATGGGCTTTAAGGTCCTTTCCAACCCAAACCAGTCTGGGATTCCGTGGCACCACAGAGGCGAAAATAAAGGCAGCGCCAAGGCGGCAGTGACAGGAATGATGGTACTGCTTGGGAGACCAGGCTGGAGGGGCTAGGGAATCAGAAAGGGAATTTCATCCAATTTCCTGCTGCTGCCCATCAGAACTCGGTGCTGATCAGAGCCCTGGGCTGATCTGAGCAGGGTAAGAGGAGAACTGCACTGGAGTAGCTGTTTGCAGGCGAAGGATCAGCACGAGGGATGCTCGCAGTAGGTAAGAGCCAGGAAACTCAGAGTAAACCAGACCACCACTGCTGGCTACCAGGGAGGATGTTATCTGCCAGCTTTTCTCATCCATAATGAGAATTAATTTAAATAAAAGAGGAACTGCATATCACAACCCATTAATGAAGGGATACAACGAGATCTTGACTGCAGCCTATGTAACAGTGCAGAAAATGTGCTTCCCACAAAGGTTCTACTATCAACATTTCTGAATAATTAATTGGAAATAAAAGCACTTTGAAGCTTAGCAAGGTTCCTTTAATGCTTTTTGAATAATTTGCAATATTCAGCAACTTCTAGCACAACAGAGTGCGTGGAGCCGTGTTATCACATCACACTCAGGTGACCCACGGAAAGACAGAAATACACGGAACGGTAAAACATAACCTCCTACACGAGAATAAAAATCAAACATACTCGCAGATGAAACCTAAATTTAATGTGCGTTCCTGAGGGATGGAAAACGAACCCGGGGAAGGGCTATATTGCGTTGGATCGGTGGAATGAGATGCAAAATGCATATGAAAGGTTTTCATTTGAGCTGATAAAACCGCACGCTTTGGAAACGCGGAGCTCTGCAAGGAACAACACTGAGGTCTGGTGTCAATTTAAATGCGCTGAACACCAGGAAAATGCCCCCAACTAAGGCTTCAAACTTGTACAGCACATTTCCACTCAACCCAACTAGATTGCCTGTCACATCTGACATGGCTTGTCAAAAGTTATCCTTCACTGCTCATGGGCAACATGGAGGGTCAAAAGACCAAATACAATGGTCCAACCCATCCCATTTTTTTTCCTTCAGAGCAGCAGATATTGAACTCGAAGATGACAAGACAGAGCAGGTTGAAGCGGCTGCCAGAGAAAGAGAAGCTGTCCAGAGGCGCTGATCTGAAGGAGAAAAACCAGCCGGTCTGTGCATGTCACGGCCGGGGCTCGGGCGCTGACAGGCTCACACAAAAGGCGCTGGAAAGCCGAGGAACTCCAAGTGGCCTTTGCAAAGCATCTCAGCCGTTACACGGGAGAGGGAGACGGTCACCGGGTAACGGAGACGCGCCTCGGCCGCCACGGAACGGGAGAGCACGTCCTGCCTCTCCCTCATCTGCAGCACTATCAACCAGAGGGGATTTTTCACTCTCAGGAAAAAAATCTGAATTTTAAGAGTAGCCTTTTTCACTCCGAGCTTATTTTTATTGCAAAAAGGCAACATCTTTCTAAAGCAGCTCCAAGTGTTTGTGGTATTTTCAGTTGGGGCTTGCTCGTGCCGACAGAAGTCATGAGATGGTAATTTATGCAACAGCAACTTATTAAAAGCTGCAGATATAGAAAGTATAATAACCCAGTAACAATTGGTAGCACTACACTTATGTGAAAGGACATCTGCAGAGATTTTTCCACAATATCACTGAAAGAGTTGTGGTCACGTGCTGCAAACACGTCACTGGAACAAATTTCAGCACAAATTTCCTTCAGGTGCCCAGCGCCCTCCTTACCCCTCCCACTGCCACAGTGTGAACCCTCTCCACTTCTAACTGTCTTTGAGCCTCCAAGAATCCCAACTTGTTCCTGTTTTCTTTCTCCACAATAATTTGAGTTTCATGATTTCTCTCTCCCCCCAGTAGTGACCACGAAGCTGGCTGAGATCCTCAACCCTTGGCATGCACACAGGCAACACCCACTGCCAGACTGCCCTGAGGAGCAGCCACATCCAGGCACAGGTTACTAACAGGGTATTCCCAACCTTAAACCTTCCTTTGTGTCACCATCTTTGGGTTTTAATTACCTCAAAAGCAAAATCAGCTTAAATTAATGAGGGAATCTGGAGTTACCACCTCTGAGCAGATATAGAAGTAGAAAGTTCATGTTTGCTGTTGGTGGCAGAGCTGGCTGTGGATGAGAGTGACATTTTTAATACCTGGGTGGCTAAAATATCAGTATTTGAATAGGAAATCTCGCATTTTACACCCTTCTGCAATTTAATGTTTTTCAATCTTTCTGGGCTGCGCTCAGTTTTGTTGGATAACCTTTCCATCTAATCTACCAGGTGTCTCACTGAATTTGAGCACCTTATATGTATTCAAATACTTGGATTCAAATACATATTTTCTTTCACAGTGGTTTTTAAAATTTTTTTTATTTTTTGGTAGTGGTAAAGGTCCTTCACATCACTTAAATTCATATATAAATTCATTCATGAACCTGCTGGAGCGACTCCAGAGGAAGGTCATGAAGCTCATCAATTCTGGGTGCCCCATCCATCCCTGGAAGTGCCCAAGGCCTTGTCGGATGGGGCTTGGAGCAACCTGGTCGGGTGGAAAGTGCCCTTGCACATGGCAGGGGGTGGCACTGGATGGGCTTTAAGGTCCCTTCCAACCCAAACCATTCTGGGGTTCTATGATTCCGATTTTGTGACATAATTACAGATATTTCACCTTGCATGAATGAACAATCCTCATGAATGAAAAAAGAGAATATTACAGATGTTTTTAAACTTAATCTTCAGTTAAAAAGAAGCAAAAAAAAAAAAATTAAAACCTAATTTGCTCAGCTCAGTTCCCGTATTTGCCTTTTCAAACTGTTTCTCACTCCCTTTTTTCCTCGTCCCTCTCCCAGGGTTGGGGATGAGGACGGGGAGCCGCCGGCTCCTGGCGGGGCGTGGGCGCCGCGTGGCCCTGCCTGCCCCACCACCCTCCTCTCCCCTCACCATCCAGGCGTGGCCCTGCCTCGCCCCACCACCCTCCTTCCCCCTCACCAGCCCCACGCTCTCGGCGCATTCATGAGCTGCAATTTAATTCAAGTGCACTCGAGTTCCGGCAAACACGGAGCCGCCGAGCGCTCCGGGAGCGCCGCGCTCCATCCGAGGAGGGGCCGTGGGTAAATATCAGCGCGGGGCCGGCGTGAGAGGATAACCTGCCCACACATACACCAGCCCAATTAGCCGAGGCAAAGAGAGCTTCTATTCCCCAAAGAGTCGAGGAAAAGTCAGAGCAAGGCTCTCCAGCATCCAGCCTGGGATGAAGCTACAGCCTGGTCCAGCGCGGCACCGAGCGCTAAAGCTACACCCACCGCCCCCTTTAAAGGAAATCTGGAAGGGGAGGCAATGCAGAAGATGATATTTTATTGTTATAGAATAGAAGTGTTTCTCTATAGCACAAAAAAACATGGAAAGGAACAGTCTCACCTTTGAGGGCAAAGGAAGAAGTACCCTGAAGTGGTGTTACCTGGGCATGACTGAAACCCCATCATCAGAGAAGCCTCTGCTGCTTCAAATGGCATCAAGAAGATCTTAACATATCAAGTGAGAAACCTTTTTTCTAGCGAAAAAAGGAATTTCAAACTTAAAAACAGTCAATGAAAGCATATTAAATTAATCTGATTAACAGGCTTTTCCCAGGATATTATTATCAAATACAGCCCAACCAGTGAAAGTCTGCAAGAATTCCAGGCATTTCAAGTATGCAAATAGTTTAACTTATTTCTAATGACTAACTCCATCCTTAATTTCCTTGCCTTACTAAATCACTCTCATAATTCTCATTTTCAGAACTTTCTGAAAATACAGAATGCAAGGAAGCCCAAGGAGGAACAAGATGGATGAAGGTACAACATCAAATAAGGAAAAACATGAATAGTCAAGAAATTAAGAGCTAAGAAAACCTTAATACGAAATTGGAAAGAACTGCAGTCAACAGAGTTCCTTCTTTAAATAGAAATAAAAGTCTTAATTGGGTGTAGACTCTGACACCGTAAAACTTTGGGTTTTCACAGAATCATAGAATAGCTTGGGTTGGAAGAGACCTTAAAGATCACTTAGTTCCAACCCTCCCGCCATGTTTTTGAAGAAAACATCGTAGTTCAAAGGCTTTCAAAACCAAAATTACCTGGTTTAAGAGAACGAGAAGGTGCACTTTTATGGTGTGCCCATTAAAAAGGCTCAGTGATTTCTGAACCAACAAAGCTTGCCTAAAATATGTGTTTCTTTACCCACGCGGCGGCTGCCCCGTCACCTCCTGGCCACCCCAGCCCGCGTCCGAGCCGAGACCACCTCGGCGAGCAGCATTTCCCCCCGCTGCTCCAGGCTAAACACCGGCTGTGTGGAGAACCAGGAAATCCAACAGCCTCTTTAACACCCCACAACGAATTACTGACAAGTCATTTTTTTGCTCTGTATTGCAAGTCAACGTGGCAACCCCGGGTTTTTTTTTCCTATTACAAACATGCACCGCGCCTCGGCTCGGAGCCGTTTGGATGCTGATACAAGATTCATAATGGCTGTCAGAATCTGCAATTTTTCCTTTTGTTTTATGAGGTCAGGCAATATTACCTGCACTGATGTATTCCATTTCCCCAGCTGAAAACCTTCTCATTTGAGCACGACAGGTTGAGGGAGTCATGATTTTGCAACCTACCATGTGAAACACAGCGCGAGGGGGCAGGTGCCTAACCCCACGTTCTCCTTTTGCTCTTGTCCACTGGCAACAGTAAATTAAACTGTCAAAAACGGAATTGTCCTGTCATCAACAAAGCTATAGATTCACAAGTATTGCAACATCAGATATATTTCTAATTCTGCATTTCCCTGCACCTGTAATTTCATCGGCAACCCACGCCGGTCCGTGGTGAGAAGCTGTCCAGGGGACACTGGTGGGCTCCTTGGGAGGCTTGACACGGCATTTTGGGGACAGAAATTAATGAACAATATCAGCAATTTGTTATACATATATACAAAAAAAGGGCTCGGCACGAGGTCCTGACCTCCCGCATTGCTCCGCAGCCCGGAGGAGGCCGGGGTGCTAATAGGGTGGGACACGGGCACAAGGAGCTGCAACAAAGCACCAAAACTCAAACGTATCTAAACACATTAATTGCACAGATGAACTGGAATTCCACCCAAAATTTGTGTCTTTGACTTTTGGCCCCTTTGGAGTTTCAAAGTGCCTCCGAGAAGTTTCCTCTCCCACCGAACGGGTTTATCCCGGCACACGTTGCCTCATGAACTGGTGGCAGAAACAAGTTCTTGGAGAGTAAATCCAGGCCACTGCATGTGCAGATTTGGAACATTCAGACCAGTGTTTCCTCTTGCCATTCAGTTCTCCAGGGGTGATTTAAAAGGGTCCTGATTAACTACAATCTTCCCTTCATGATTTAAAGGTGATTTCAATTTTTACTTGAAGCTGACTTCTACCTTTTTTTAACCTGCTTTACTTCTCTTGGAATAAGTTACAAACCTCACGTGCTACACAGAAGTACAAACTGCCCAGAAAAGATGCATTTTTTGCAAAACTAATTAAATTATTGTCAAAGTATCGTTTAAATGCATAAACTAAGCAGAATATTCAGCAGAAGGGTTATACAAATTACCGTCGTTAAAGTGAAAGGGA